>VZZY01010227.1:0-35343 GCA_013400335.1 Eurystomus gularis | reverse complement strand
AAATCTCTTTTAATTGATTTTGGTCTCCTTCTACCCACGTCATCACTACCCAGCTGAAAAACTAAAATGGGGTGATAATCAGAGGGGTTTACTAGGGCATGAAGTTCGTCCAACACATCCCTAACCCGTGCTCTAGGGAGGCAGCAGACTTCCCTGTGAAGTGGGTCAGGATGGCATATTGGCCCCTCTGCCTTCCTCAGTAGAGAGTCACCCACAATAAGGACCCGTCTGCTTTTCCTTTTGGAGCCAGTTGTGATGCTGGGTCTATGATGACTTGCTCTTTCTGGTATTTCTGGCTTGGGTGAACAATCCTCCTCTCCAACAGCCAGTTCCTTCTGCAGGACTCCATACCTGTTCTGCAAGGGTAACTGGGAAGGTGGAGGAGACCGGGAGGGGATTCACCTACTTCCCTGAGCAGGGACCTGTTTCCATTCCCCTCCTTCTGATACCATTCCATTCCTCCCTATCGATACCTTAGAACTTGTCTTACTAGCTTAATTATGACACACTTGTTAATAACACTTGTGCAACTGGGAAAAAAAAATTATATAGAATTTATATTGTGCTAGAAAGCATGTGACAAATAAGCAAGTAATTCTTTACAGAAACACATCTGGTGAACTGCTTCGGTGAATGAAATGTTGTATTTTCCTTTGAGGCTACAGCTGATAATTGGATATCTATAATACGTACCCTTTATAGCATTGTTTTAATTTATGGTAATCTCAATTAAATGACCCATGATAAGATAAATGTTGGATTTCAAATGAATTTAGATGTTGTAAATGCCACTTGCAAAATTTTAACTGACTTTCAGAGTAATTGTCTTCATCCAGAAATAATTAACACCTTGTAGTGTATTGTTTCAGACAGCACCATGATTTAGAAACTTTTCTTAAAACTGTATTTGATCAATGTCATTAATGGAGTGAAGTCAGGATCTGAGACAGATTTTCAATGTAGAGATACTTTCTGTTTTTCTGTTAAATCTACAAGGAAGAATAATTAAATGACACAAATTCTCAGATGTGTCGAGCTCATTCATTCAATGCAATATTTACTATTACTTTCAAAAGAAAAAGTGAGAGTAGTTGGACATTCTTGTAACAGGAAAACGTATACGTCTTGACATATATTTGCCATATTAAACTCATAGATGGGAAGTAAGAGAGGTAAAAAGAAAAAGAATGCAAACATTCTTCTTTGACCTGACTTCTTACGGTTGTTCTTTGTCCTTCCTTGACATTTTAAATTACCTTTATTTTTATATACAATGCTCACTATTTTTAAGTTGTGGAATTCACATACTATATAAAAACACACTTTGTTACCCTTCAATTTTCTTTTTCATAAGAAATAATTGCCTATCCAATAACATTTCTGCAAAATTCTCTCTTCCTTTCACTTTCTTACTTTCTTCTCTAGTATAACAAGACATAATATTGTTACTCCCCTGATATGGGGTTAATGCATTAGCATTTCCACTGGATTTCGTCAAGTATGTTGCTACTTTAGACAGTTACTCTGTGAAAGGAAGAAAAGGGAAGAAATTCACTGGGAATACATGTTTATTGTCTATTAATCTTTTTTCTATCCCATATTCTCCCATCTAAGTAAACATTTGGATATTCTTTTCAGCCCTGCATACTCAGCCTGTGATTTGAGAATCAAGTTGGCTGCTTTCCATCTCATCTATTATCGCCAGTAATACAGGTTTTGCAGGGAAAATTAGCCCCTTGTTTGCACCTGTGCCCCCCTAATGCCGTCACTGGGTTTGCACAGCTGTAATTGCCTCAAACATAGTAAACAGCTCAGATGATGCACAAGGTGGAATTGGATACACATATGAATCTCTTTTACCTGTGTTGACTGTAAGGTCAACCAGAATAAAAAGTAGAAAAACACCTTTATGACTGGCATTAGTAGATGTGATTTTTTCAGGATTTTGTTACACTGTTGGGATGGATAGAAGACAAAAGAAATATAATTTAGACTTTCTGCAGAAAATACAATTTGAATTTACTATCTGAGTAGTTCTTTGTAGTTCAAATATAAAATCAGATCCATATTGAGTTTTTCTGGACGTGGGAAGGTCATATGTAGTAAAGGGAAGGGTATCAATGATTAGTCTAAGATTTTAAGATAGTTCCTGACTTAAATGGTTCTACTAAGGAGTAAATTTTACTCTTTAATCAACAAGATGAAAAATTGTTTTAAACTGTTTAATCCGCCAGATTTAACTACTTACTGTTATACATGCTACTTCTTTTGTTTGTTTGTTTTTTAAAGTCAAACAGCAATCGCAATAAAAAGGCATGGGTGAAATATTTTTAAATTTCTATTTATTAAGTGTGATCATGTCCAAGTATTCCCTACCGTGATGATAAATACAGCATGCAGTACATAATATTCTTCCTTGCTGTATGTCAGAGAGCATAAACACAGAAGGCCAAAAGCACTTAATCTCTCAGGCAAACCTGTCTGGGTTGCAGATAAGGGCCTCTCAAATAGTTGTCTAGTCCCAATACACAATTATTTTCAATCCAGCAAACTACCATCTAAATTAGTTTTTATAATTGCATCAGCTGTTGCAACAGGAAAAGTAAAGCCTTATCCCAGCCTTCTCATTCATTTTAGCAGAAATACGTTCAGAAGCTTAAAGAACTGATGATATTTGAATGCCAGCTACATAAAGCTGTATTTGAACAGTCTAATGTTTGCATTCTCTCTGGGCATAAAAGTTACACTTTTATAACAGACTTTTATTCCTTTGAACCTGCTTTCCCTTGATATCAAGTTGCAAAGTGCTATCCACCAAGGCATCTCTCCAATCATTAAAGAAAGACCTTTTGTGATATTTTTAATTAATTTTAACCTTCTTCACTTCTTCAAGCATGGTTATGGACACTCATTGATTTTAATTACCATACTGATAGCTTACTGCATTGCAATCCTTATTAAAATGACCCTCTAGCATTTCTTTTGAAAAAGTCATCCACAGAGAGGGGTTTTTTACTTTTAAAATGCTGATCTGAATTTGTTTGGATTTTCTGTGTTAAGAAGTTGACCATTGTAGCAAAACTTTACGTTTGTCATTTTGCATAAATATAAGAGTTTTGAAGATAGACAAAAACCGTATAAAACATTTTATTCTGAGTAGTTTGAGTCTTTTGGGGAAGAGGAGAGCGTTTGCATGTTTGTCACATAAACATGAAGCCTGTAAATTCATTATATCCATGAAAAGAAACAGAAATCTGTTATGAGCAGCAGTGTGCAATCAGTTCTCATTTTCTCAGCTTCTAGGTGATCTCACTAAGGTGTTTATCACCTAGAACCCAAATTTATACAGTAATGTTTGTTAAAGTTGTAAGCATCTTCTGTTCCAAAGAAAAGAAATTTTTCAGTTGACTGCCAGAACTAAATCATATATATTTCTGGTTTTTCAAATTCCCACATTTCTGTTCTGTAAGCCCTCAGTCTCTGCTGTGAGTTTTTTCCATAAAGATGTGCAGTACTTTGGAAGCATAACACATTTTAATACCATTGTGGCATTCTTGCTGCTTCTCTTTCTCTCTTTCTTGTCTAGGACACACAAATTCTGTAAATTCCCTACTTTATTATTGATAAAACATGTCGAAGCAAGGTTTTGCCCTGCCATACCTGAGAGAAAAATTCGGAGACACTCCATAGAAATATTTCCTTATTTGGGAATCAAAGTATCAAAATCATTGCACTCCCTCAAGACTATGAAACTAATGTACAGTTAGAGCCGAAAATCTTTTCAAAGGAAGCAGAAACTTTATAAGGTTTTAGTCCTGCTTTTTTATTCAACAGTCAGCAATACTGAACCAAACTTAGAGAAAATGTGACATTGTCTCTTTTCCTCTCTCCGCCCCTCACCTCACCCCCCCGAAGTAGCACCACACTGGTTCTTCCATATGACATATGCTCTATATTTGTGAAGGTACAAGGTCTTCCTACTAAGATATCATTCTTTGTGTCCTTATAGTTCAAATACTGCTGTAGATTGAGGAGTACTTGGCTTCCAAATCAAAACAGTAGGATATTTACATAACCTAACAAGCTTCAGTTATTTTCTTGCTAATAAGATAGAGACATGCCTCTTACTTTGACTTTGAATTAGTAAATATTTAATTTGTTTGGGAATCCTTTCAATTTTAGGACTAAATGCAATTTTAGGGACCTATATTCTTATTTGGTTTTGACCTTTCTTCTTCACCCATAAACAACTACTTAACTTTAATTTCTTATTTTACATATTCATTGATCTTTGTCTCATATCCCATTTAGAGGAATTTGTTAAATAACAAAAAAAAAAGTACAAGTACATATTTACGAAGCCAAAACAAGTCTCTCTAGAAACTGAAATTAAAGAGAGAAGAACAATTTCTGTGGAAAATAACTAAAACAGTAACAAAGAGTGTGTCCTGGTTTGAGTTAGAACAGAACTAATTCTGTTCAGTGATTTTACTTCCCAGTGAAGCCTATGCTAACTGCCTGCATTTTCTGAACTTAACAGCATGTTTTCGCAGACAGTGTCTGCTTCTAGCGGTGATAATGCTTGACGTTTAGAGTTACTACCAAGGATTGGTATACAGACGAAGGTTACTGTTAAATCTTGTGTACCACATTGAGGGGTGTAGAAAGTAAAAGGCCGAGCCTGAGGGGAGTGGCCAGGACAGGTGACCCTAAACTGACCAACAATGTATTCCATCCCATACACATCATATTCATTATAAAGCTGAGGGATCAAGAAGGTCTTGCCTCTTCTCTCCCTCCTCTTCCTCTTCTTCAATGGCCAGCATCTGAGGAGGACTCCATCCATTCTGGCTTTGGTCCTAATTCTTGTGTTCCAGAATCCAGGTCCTGAATCTGGGTCCCGTCTGCTGCTGAGCCCAGTCTGGGACTTTCCCAGTGCCTGCTCCGCAGCCTTAGTGGTGATGGTGATGTAATTGTGAAATTTTGGGGCCTGAGTTGTGGGCCCCAAGTTGGAGTTGACCTGGGAATGAGTCACGACCTAGCAGAATGTTTTCTTTTTCTATTGGCTTCATGTTCCAGAGGCAGAACCTGACACACTTGTGTCTTTGTGGCTCTGCCCTCACCCAGGTTGTTGTGGTTGGGGTGGTGGGCAAGGCCAGGATTATATTAACCAGGAGCTGATCAGTTGGAGGAGCTTCCTGTTGGATGTGGTTTCTGTTGGGGTTGGTTGTATCTTGCTGAGTTCTCTTGGTGGTGTCCTTCCATGTGAAGGGCCACTGAGGGAGCCATCTCTGTTTGTTGCGTCCAGCAAGTGATGCTGGCACCACAGTGGGCAGCAGTGGAGCTGGGCCCATAGGAACCTATGGCAGGACTGTTTGTAAGAAGACTTCTGAGGGGATGTTGCTGAGTTCAGTGTTGTCCTGTATGATCAGGTAACTGATGGCAACACAAAATCATGGTGGCTGAACCAGCACAGCAAATTGTCATCAGGGTGTGTTGGGTTCAATACTGGTTTTGTATATATTTGTATATATTCCATTTTATTGTTATCTTCATTAAAGCTGTTTAAGTTTTCTTTTCTAATCTGGAATTCTCTCTTTCGTGCCCTTTCCCTCTCATTTGAAAGGGGAGTGTGCCCAACAGAGGTCCATAAGTCTCTCTCCCTTATTCCCTTTTTGGGTGGGAGAGAGGGGTTAACAAAGAGTGTCTGTTATAGGAATAGCTGGCTGACCCTAAACCTTGACAGAGTGGTATTCTCAAGGGTTAGAATATAACTGTTATTACTAAAACTATCTAGATATTCCAGGTTCTAGTAAAAAGATATTTACCTTTTTACTTTTCATTAATAGCAGTAAGTATTTTTTTGTTTGGTTTTTTAAACTACTTTTCAACAGAAAGTTGGCTGGGCTGTACATTATAAAGAACATTCTTATTTCTGGCTTTGGTTAGTTTGCAGAGTCATTACTGCAAGGTAACTTATACACAGATGTCCTTGACATACACTTGCCCTCGTTCAGTAAATACTTCTCACAGGAAGAATTTGGAAGGCTTGGTAATGTTAAAGGCATACAGGACTGTTCAACTGGTTCAATTTCCATAATCGCCTGATAAAGGGAGTTCTGGCCCTAGTTTAGGCTTGACTTGGAGGAGTATCAAGGCAGAGAAGAGTTAGTTGGTTTTCAATCTTTTTTCATTGTACTACATTTTCATTATGTAATACCACAGGTTTTGTTAGTCTCCTATAAAAATATGACACACGTACACAGACAAAATTTCATCCTCCTGCGGCCTTTTGTTTCCATAATCCCTTTATAATATGATATTTACCACCAACATTTGCTGTGAGTCAAAATGATGAACTAAGTAAGCCAGCCTGATATTTATGCCAAGTAAAAAAGTGATTCCTGGAATGTCCTTAATTGCAATGAAATAAACAAAGCCCTTTACATTTCATATCAGAATATGAACTAACGTATAGAAGCAAATCTCTTTTATGCAAATCCAGCTTTCATTAAAACATGAAGCTCTACATAAAACTGAACTGCTGACTTTGCACTATTGGACATAAAAAAAATTTTAAAAAAAGAAAGAAAATAAAGGAATAATTGAACCCAATTGTTATTATTGTAGCTTCTTATTATTGTAGAAAGAAGAATATACAGTATGTATTCTAGACTACAATGATGCAGAACATTCAACAGATGTCTGGATCTCAATCCATCAAGCATTTGAGCTACTTTTCTAAGCTATTTCCCTCCGTGAAAAGTAGATTGAAGGTCCTAACTCATCTCACAATAAGTCTGCACAGTGAAGTGATGACACTATTTTTTTAGAGCTAATTTTCTAAGTGTTTATTTGCATGCTATCTGTGTCTGTCTATCATGTGCTAATCTGTTTTTATGTAAAATGTAAATGAGAATCCAAAGCTTCAACATTTGGTAAAGACATAATGTTTTATGCTTTCTGATCTCTCTGATTTTAGAATTGCCTATTCTTGTGTGAAAATTTCCAGATATATGCCAGCTGCATCAGGTATAAATTAAGTGCAAATCCTGTGTATTTTACATTAAAGAAGTCATAAATAAATCGTCTGCCTACTACAGTATCTCTGCATTTCCCTAAGAGGAGAACTCAAAGACACAGATAAAACTTACCATATCCTTGTTTGATAAATTTTTATATTATTCTATTGGTCAGATTGTTAAATATTAGAATGTTCAAGCAGTTCAAGGCCAGAACAGGAAAAAAAAAATGTTCAATTTTACTTCATAGGTAACTCAATTAGGCTTCATAAAAGAGACTTTTAGCTGGTCTAAAACATCGTGATAGTCAAGAGACTGTTCTCTGTGCCCCAGGTGAGAAGAGTATATAATGTATATCAGTATAAGAGTATATCATGATGCCCAACAGTCCTGCAGTGGTGGAGAACTGATTAAGATGAAGTACACCAAATGGGTTGTAGGCAGCAAATGGCATCCTATATAGCAAAACCTCTGTATTTCTGCAGTCCCAGAACAGTCTTTCAGGCGAATTCCCTCCAGTGTAAACTTCCGTGGACACACAAATTCTCAGTAAAGGATTACACTCATCCCATCTCCTCCAATTTACAATCATTATAAAATACTTATGCTTATAAATCAAAGAGGCAAACATAGAAGTAATTTGTAATAATTATCTCTATAGATGCAATAATTACCCCCATAGATTTTATTTGCCTTTTTATCAGATGCCCAATTTTTTCTTATTTATTTTTAGAATATATTTAATAAGTAAATAGTAAGACAAGCATGGCAGTAGTTTAAGATATCAAAACACAAATATATTTCTGTTCTAAAAAAAATTCTACAAATCAGAACCTTCCCTTTGGTATTTGTTGGTGTAGAATGGAGCCTTTGCTATTATAATTACTATAACATTGCATCTACCATGACAAAAATCACTCCATTCACAATTAGCAAATCTGACTGAATGCTTCATTCCCTCAGTCCTTCTCACCATGTTCTGTTGCTCTGTAACATCATGTCTCAAATCTACATGAAAACTATCATAAAATTAAAGGGAAAACAATACTTTATTGCTGCTAGCATAGCAAATCCTACCATAAAAATTAGATTTTTACAGTGAAATCTATGACCATAAGCAATTCCCCAAGCAAACAGAAATTGGTCTTTTTCCTTAAAAGAAGTGAAATTTTAATAAAAAAGGTTGAGGTCTGATGCTAAATAAAAAGTAATGTCATAAAGTTTAAAGCATATTGACGAAAAAAGTGTTCATACTTGAGCAGTATTTTACAGTCAGTTAACCTCAGCTTTAATGTTTAAAACATCACAACTAGAAATACCAACCAATTAAAATGTATATGTTCATTTCAGCTAAACAAATGTGAGATGCTCTGGTGTTATTGGATTGTTTGTATATGAAGTAAAATTTAATATTTTTAATGTCAAAGCTTATCTTTAAAAGTTAAATAAATCAAAATAACAACACCATGCAAAAAAACCTTTATTGCTGGTAGTAGCTATTGCTGGATAGCTGGATTCAATATTGACATAAAACTCAAGGATATGATCAACAGTTAACATCCGGTGGAGAACTGCATTTACACTAGCTTACAATTTGGCTTCAGTGTGGCGTCCTCCATGAGCTGCAGTGTGGACATCTGCTCCACTGTGGTATACTTAGGAAGCAATTCAGTTATCTGAACACATGTTTTTAATTCCATTTTAGCAACTGCCAGCTGAAAAGGTGCAAGCCTCTGTCTTCCTGTGTTATGTCTAGTGACACTATGGAGACATCCTGACTACCATAAGATGTCTAAACTGGCATTAGACTATTGTATTTAAGATACTGAGTCACTTCTTTACTATTCTTCTAACAGACCCTTTCAGAGAAGATAATGGTTAAATGAATATGTATTATTTTTTCAAGTGTCTGATGTAATGAATAAATCAATTTCATCAGTGTACCTGAAAATGACTGAGCTGGATTTATTCTCCCATTCACAGAGAGAGGTGAAGTCAAACAGAACTAGGCTCATGAAATAAAATGCTGGATCATAAATTTGTGCTAAGGAGTAGATATTTAGGATTAGCATTTGTGTGTTGGGTTTCAGTTGGTATTTATAATTTTTAGTTCTGTGAAAAATGTTAGATGTTCTTTAAAATATTGAGTTAAAAATATCTGTAGGGATGTAAGCTTCTCCAGGAGCTTCTGATAGCTACACATAGAACAAGTTAAAGAAGTACAGTGGGAAGAAAAAAAAAAAAAGAAAATGAAAAAGACCTTTTAAAGATATACTAATTTCCTGTTTTGGTTTTGGTTTTTTTTCCAGGTTGGAAGGGACCTCAAGGGTCATTTAGTCCAACCTTCAGTGTAGTTTAAATGAAATGGGCCAGCGCCCTGTCAAGATGGGCCTTGAAACTGTCTAATGTAGGGTAATCCACCACTTCCCTTGGGAGACTATTTCAATGTTTAATTGTTCTCATTGTAAAAAAGTTTCTTCTAGACTCCAATTGGAATTTCCCCAGGAGCAGCTTGCAGCCATTACCCCTTGTATTTTCCATGTGACTCCTTGTAAAAAGGGAGTCTCCTTCCTCTTGGTAGCCAACCTTCAAGTACTGGTACATTGTAACAAGGTCTCCCCTAAGCTTTCTCTTCCCCTGGCTGAACATACCCTTTTTTCTCAGCCTTTCTTCATACCACAGGTCTTCCAGTCCCACGATCATCCTTGCGGCCCTTCTCTGGGCCCTTTCCAGCCTGTCCACATCTTTTTTGTATAGCAGAGACCAAACCTGAATGCAGTACTCAAGGTGTCGCCTGACCAGCACTGAGTAAAGTGGTACAATGACTTCTTTACCTCTGCTGGTGATGTCCCTGTTAATGCAACCCAGCATCCTGTCTGCCGATCGAACCCAGGGGTTTGATTACTAGAGAAGCACAACAGCAACATTTACCTCCTAGAACAGCACTCAAGGACCACTGTATGAACAGAGACCCATCTAGAAGAGGCAATATCTGAATTCATGTCCTTCTAACCCTGGAAAGATGTGACCCAGGCTGAGAATGGTTTCAGTTCTGTGTAAGACAATCCACACAGGCAGTTGAAGGTGCAAGAGGCCTTGGAGTGAAAACTTTCCCTTCTGCTCCTAATACCATACCTCTAAAATGGCCTGTCTTCATGTACATCCTCTGGGCGAACATCACACAAGTGCGAAGAATGAAGAAAGCCCTGGTGATATCCATAGAAGTAGTCTAATGTAATAACAAAATTACATTTTAGGAATATTTTTGTGTTGTTTCCTCTGTGTTTTAGCTGTTGTTACTGTTGAAGTTTTTGAAGATTATGACTAAGACTGAGTGATGTTATGCCCATTGCAAATTACAGTACATTATTTCCAGACAAGATCCAAAAAGACCTCTCTGTCATGATCATTTAAAAGGTATGAAGGCACTCAGTGTCAGCTGCTTAGCAAATATCAGACAGATATAAAAAAAATTCCATGGTTATGGAAGTTAGGAATAGTATTAATTTTAATTACTCTTTTTAACATTTTGAATTTTTACTTCTTTGGTAGCCACAACATTATGCAAGGCAGATAAATCTGCTACAATATCTGCTATCAAAAATTCAAGAGTGTCAAAAATTTTCTAAAACTTAAAGAAAATAGAGAGATTTTATTATTTTGTTCAATCTACCCTGCAGCTCAAGTATGCTTTGATGACCAAAAGAAAAAAGTGCCTGCACAAGATTCTTTTCTCCTGTAGCTGCATTATGTAGCAATCGTTTTTCCTCTTTCTGATGAATTTCAAAGCTGAAACTAGTAAAAGCAATTTTAAAGGAGTCTTTCACAAGCAAAACTTAGAGTATCTTGCAAAGATTTATATGTAGTTTGGGGCTGGCTGCTTAAATTCAAGTCAGTTAATCTCCCTTCCTGTGTTTTGGCACTACTCTGACGTGGTGTTTAGAATTCAGATAAAGATTTCCATGGATGACATTAAACTATCATTATTTAAACAATAACTTGTTACAGTATCAGAATTGTTTTCTACTAAAGTTAAGAGATTCCCGCTGGCACCTGAACTGCAGCTGCACAAGAAATGTCTGTAAATCTCTGTAACAGCAGGCATTGCTGTCTAAAAAGCATTTTCAATTGCTACCCTGCACTGTAGTACCGTTTCATGTGCATATATAGATACAGATAGGAAATCAGTGAGAGAAAATCAAGTATGTTTATAATTAAAATAAATGAACATCTAAGTAGATAAGATATTCTTCATTTCAAGCTAGGGAGCTGAACAAGCAAGAAGTATTTTTCACAGAAAATATCATTCTACCAGGTAAATACAATCAAATCCCTAAAAAGTAGTGAACTCTAAACACAGCAAAGAAATAACCTTACCAAATAAATCTAATACTGTTAAATTTCACAGCAGTATACTTACATATAACTCATCATAAAAGTAGTAACCTTGAAAGCTACTTAAACACAGCAGACTTCACAAATTCAGAAAAATATATGAAGAACCGTGTATCCATTTATTTTCCTCACACTTCCACACTGGGCACACAGAGAGCACAAGACTACTGTTGATGTGATTTGTTTGTTACCATGTATAACTAATGAGGCTAGATGTCATCTATTATTAAACAGGAACCCAGAAGTGGTTTTGTTCAAGAGCCGCTGTTTGTTTTGAAGGTATTTCATTTTGGCGGTTTTGCTCTTGCTTTATTACACATGGAGTTTTCTAAAATATATGTACTTTGTACTGTATTGAACATTGCTTAATGTGTAGTTTTATGTTTATTTTTTTGAAATCTGTGGTTAGGAAAAAACACATGCAAGAGTTATGAAATTTGGTATGAAAATACTCAACATAGATAACGTAAAAAAGAGCTGGATGGTTTCACACATGAAAACTCATTATAATACCATGAACTGGCATATCTGAAATAGTGAGGTATGAAAAAGTTAATGTTTACTATTATATTCACCTCCTTTTTCATTTTCAAGTTATGCCTTTAAGTTGCAGAAAACCTAGGTACCCAGATCTGCAAAGGAAGATCAAAAGAACCAAATGTTAACAGTAAGGTCTTCTCATGGTAGCTTTCCTCATGTTGTACTTAAACGTGAAGCTATATGAGTTCTTTACAGCAGGCTCTAAATACCTGCAACTTAGGAGATATAGCACAATCTGCATTCTAATAATGCCACGAGATAAGGTGATTGATTCAGAGTTAAATCCTAGCAGAATTTACAATCTGAGCCTTTCTAGTCCCAGCTGCCAAAAGAAATATCAAACTCCCTGCAAGCATAGTCCAAGATGGTGATAATGCTTCCATCAAGATGTTTTTTCACCACAGAATCACAGAATGGTAGGGCTTGTAAGGGACCTCTAGAGCTCATCTAGTCAAATACCCCTGCCAAAGAAGGTTCATCTAGGCAGGGTCACACAGGAATGCGTCCGGATAGGTCTTGAAAGTCTCCAGAGAAGGAGACTCTACAACCTCCTTGGGCAGCCTTTTCCAGTGCTCTGTCACCTTCACAATAAAGAAGTTTCCCCTCATGTTGAGGTAGAACTTCCTGTGTTCCATTTTCTGCTTGTTTCCACTTGTCCTATCCCTAAGCACCATTGAAAAGAGATTGATTGCTCCTTCAGAGGTTTAGAAACATCGACCGGCTCCCCTCTCGGCCTTCTCTTCTCCAGGTTAAACAGTCCCTATTTTTATGCAACAAGCTACAACACTTAGAATCATAGAATCATTATGGTTGGAAAGGACCTCCAAGATCATCAAGTCCAATCTTCATCCCAACATCTCCCTAACCACTAGACCATAGCCACAAGTGCTATACCCACTCATTTTTTAAACATCTCCAGGGATGTTTACTCCACCACCTCCCTGGGCAGTCTGTTGCAGTGCCTAACCACTCTCTCAGTAAAGAATTTCTTCCTAGTATCTAATTTAAACCTCCTGTGATGCAACTTGAGGCCATTCCTTGGAGAACTTGTCTTGGGTAGAGATATTTTTTTTTGTAGAAATTCTCTATCTGTCTTTTAAACTGCTTGTCTTTTCATACAATATTTATTAAGCGAGGGAGACAGAAGGTAAAAATGATTCTTCAAGTTGGTGATCAGGGCATTTATTAGAAAGAATGGACATAATAATTCACTTTCTTATGCCAATGAATGTATGCTGAACCCCCACAGATCTTGTACACCTATCTACAAGG
Source organism: Eurystomus gularis (assembly GCA_013400335.1). Taxonomy (NCBI): domain Eukaryota; kingdom Metazoa; phylum Chordata; class Aves; order Coraciiformes; family Coraciidae; genus Eurystomus; species Eurystomus gularis. The sequence continues at coordinate 22,114 of VZZY01010227.1, read as the reverse complement.
CAAAAATGTTGTGACTTCAACTTCCTTTCTGTAGTATTCTGGGATGTGCTCTAGTCTTAATTGCAATAATACACTGGAGATATTCACAACCACATGCTACTAACAGTTTAGCTCGTAATTTCCCTGTGCAAGAACATGTAAAGAGCATGCCATATCATATTACCTTGCAATGGTCCCCCTTTTTTTTGCCCCAGACAGAGTTTGGTTCCTAAATCTTACCCTGAAGAAGGCAACAGATATTTTCTATTTGTCCTGTAATAAAGCATTACCTTTTTAGTGAGCCAATCAAATCACTGAAATGCCAAGATTCATTCTGTATGTAAACCCAGAAAACTATCAATATAACTGGGACTGAAGTGAAAATTAAGAAGTGGGATGGGGAAAAAAAGTGAAATAATGAACAACATTATGGTACAAACCCCTTTAACCACGTCCCATTCTTTTCTCAAGTTGTCCTGATCACAAATTTCTTAACACTTAATGGAGCCAAAAATGGATGTTAGAGAAGTTAATAAAAAACACTTTAGTATCAAGCTATCCTTGAAGCATTATTTGATCTTCCAGTATTTTCCTTTCTTGCTGCTTTTCTATCTAAACTAGGAAAACACTGTATGCTCTCTCAAACCCAATGAAAGTTAATTTTCCTACTTTTCATAGATCAATTTAAAAAAAAAAAAAGGAATAAAAGGAAAAAAATATACAAGTATCTTAATTCAGCTTTTCTTTAAATGCTTCAAGACAACTTCTATTTTTTAAGTGTTTTTATCAAGTAGGTATTTTAACTTCATGATAGGAAACTTCATAGAAGTCGTCAAGCAAAAATGCCAGGAAGCCTGCATGGATGAACAAGGAGAACCTGGGCAAACTCAAATGCAAAAAAGGAAGCCTATAAACAGTAGAAGCAAGGACAAGTAGCTTCGGAGGAACAAAGAGGTATTGTCTGAGCAGCCAAGGATCGGGTTAGGAAAGCTAAAGCCCTGAGAGAATTAAATCTGGCCAGGGACAACAAGGGCAATGAGAAAAACCTCTATAGGTATGTCAATGATAAAAGGAAGACCAAGGAAAATATGAGCCCTCCCCAGAAGGAAATGAGAGACCTGTTTACCTGGGATATGGAGAAGTTCTGAGGTATTCAATGACATTTTTTCCCACTCTTCATCATCAACCACTCCAACCACACTGCCCAAGTCACAGAAGGAAAAGGCAGGAACTGGGAGAATAAACATCCACCCACTGTAGGAGGAGATCTGGTTCAAGACCATCTAAGGAACTGGAAGGTACATAAGTCTGTGGGACCAGAACAGATGCCTGACAAATTTGGTGGCCTCCTATGACAGGGTTACAACAGTGGTAGACAAGGGAAGCTCAACTGATATCATCTACCTGGACTTCTGCAAAGAATTTGACAGTGTCTTGCATGATATCCTTGCCTCTAAATTGGTGAGGCATGGATTTGACAGATGGACCACTTGGTGGGTAAGGAACTGACTGGATAGTTTCACTCAAAGCGTTACAGTCAATAGCTTGATGTCCAAGTGGAGGCCAGTAACAAGTGGTGTCCCTCAGGGATTGGTACTGGGACTGGTCCTGTTTAACATCTTTGTCGGTGACATGGACGGTGGGATTGAGTGCACCATCAGCAAGCTTGTCAAAAACACCAATCTGTGTGGTGTGGTTAACACGCTGGAGAGAAGGGATACCATCCTGAGGGATCTGGACAGGCTTGAAAGGTGGGTCCATGTCAACTTCATTAAATTCAACAAGGCTAAGTGTAAGGTCCTGCGCCAGGGTTAGGGCAATTCCAAGCACAAATACAGGCTGGGTAATGAGTGGATTGAGAGCAGCACTGAGAAGGACTTAGGGATGTCGGTGGATGAAAAATTGATATGAGCCAGCAATGTGTGCTTGCAGCCCAGAAGGCTAATTGCATCCTGGGCTGTATGAAAAGAAAGATAACCAGCAGGTCAAGGGAGGTGATTCTGCCCTTCTACTCTGCTGTTGTGAAACACCACCTGGAGTACTGTGTCCAGTTCTGGGGCCAGTACAAAAAGACATGAACCTGATTGAGCAGGTTCAGAGAAAAGTCATGAAGATGATCAGATGGCTGGAGCACCTCCCCTGTAAAGACAGGTTGAGAGAGATGCGTTGTTCAGCCTGGAGAAGAGAAGGCTCCGGGTAGACGTTATTGAGGCCTTTCAGTATCTGAAGGAGGCCTACAAAGAGAGACTCTTTGTCAGAGTGTAGAGATAGGATGAGGGGTAACAGTTTTAAGTTGAAAGAGGGTAGATGTAGATTAGATATTAGGAAGTTCTTCACTGTGAGGGTGCTGAGATAGTGGAACAGATTGCCCAGAGAACCTGCGGATGCCCCTCCCTGGAAGTGTTCAAGGCCAGGTTGGATGGGGCTTTGAGCAATCTGGTCTAGTGTGAGGAGTCCCTGATCATGGCAGGGGGGTTGGAACTAGATGATCTTTGAGGTCCCTTCCAACCCAAACCATTCTATGATTTTATGATCGTTACTGTCAGATGATAAAAGTTCGAAGTTAATATGTCAGTAAAATATAGAGTTGGTTTCCAAATGTGTCATTTGAGTTTCACATTCTTTGAAATATTTCTTCATTTGAAGTAAATCAGAATAGTTACTTGAAGGAGTTCTCGGTGTATCAGCCTTCTAAAAGAAACTCAAACTAAAAACCCTTTGATACTTCTAGAAATAGTAAGTATGCAGAATCTTAAGAAGATTGGTTTCTTTCTGTGATGACAATATTTCTGTATCTACATGAAGATCAAGCTTACAAGTATGATGTGACATGATAGTAGACATGAAAAATGTTACTCAATTATTTGCACTAATTTGACAGATTTTAACACTTAAATTACTTTCATTGGAGATTCAAAATTATCTGCAAAACAGCAGTTGGTAGTATTTGTCAAATTACATCTGATTAATGATTGAAATTAGAAGGATAGACAGATATTTGTCTTAATATTCAGTAAAGTTGTATTAATGGTATTTGCGATGGACTTTTTGAGTCTCTTACATTTATCTTCAGGGAAAAACAATGAGGCATATAAGTGTTGTTAATTTAATCCATGTACCGTCATTGTATTTGTTATGAGACCTGTGTTTACCCAAGTTACAAGACAATAATAAAGATAAATAAACATCTGACAAAACTCTGCAGATACTATTCTAAATTAGTAAGTCAGGCTTAAATTTGTCATATTGTCTAATGTTTAACAATGAAAGTAATCCAAGAACAGTTACATTTTGTGCAGGATCTTCATAATTTCAATAGCTTATAGCCACAAGGATAGTTTTTAATTGTTTATATGATGTATCACTTGATTGTCTCCTTCACTCTGTACCAAAAGGAACACAGTAAATTAATAATAAGCTCAGGCACAGTCACAAAGTAACTGCTACAGGATAAGATTGATTTATATCTAAGGTGATGATGCCTGGACTCCAGATAACTAAATAGAGAATATAAATTTTCTGCAATATCTCAGATCATGATCACAGGTTTGCTATTGCGAATTTCTGTTGATACAACAGACTTTGATATATGGCACTACAGTACACACTTGTGTGAATTAACTTTGAAAGTGTAAGGCAGATAGGATTTGAGTGACTTTCCAGAATGTATTCTTTAGCTCTGTCACACATTTATATGGAGCAGCAGGTACTGAGTTTCTACATGAAAGTAATAATGAAAAGTAATGCAGACAGAAGTAGCTTGCCTCTAGCAAGACTAATGGCAAGGTCAGATTGCATCAATTAAATGAGAAAGTCTTCCAGACAGAGTTCATTCCACACATTATGAGCTTTTTCCCTCCTTCCAACCAAGTGACTGGTTTTACAACTTTAAGGCTGCTTAACTGTAAATTTGTGGATCTACAACATGAAGTGACCATGAAAAAAAGGCTCCTAAAATACTAAACAAGAATATTAGACAGTGTGAAGTTTAAGAAAAGCTGCAACTGGTAAAATAGAGTGCATCTTCTTTTAAATATTCAGACATACAGTACAACTATTGTCAATAGATTCATAACTGCTAATAGATCCTTAAGTGTCATTAGATTCTTAATACTGAACACTAAAATTTCAGAATTATCTTTCCTTTTACATTTTGTTAAATATTCTGAATAAGGTTGAGAAAAAAAAATTAATACATAAAAATACATACATCTGGAAAGCACATTGGCATTTTCTGTTTTGAAGTATGAGTACTTCACAGTGGTCTGTGAGAAAACACTTCTTGCTAAATTTTGGTCCTCAAAGCTGATTATAGATATCAACACACATCCCTCCTAGCCAAGAACTTTGCATTTGAAGTCTATGATTGCTCAGTTTAAGTTCTAATCTCAGTTTCAGCCCTTCTTATGTCTAAAATTCGAGGTAAATGAACTGTTGTCTCACTAAACTCTAATATGCAATTTGAACAAAAGCCTGTTCCACCTGATCCTGCATGCAGCCTCCTAAGAAGTGTGCTGCAAGGTGAACTCTCACCATTAGTTTTTCTCCCTTTAAGCCACTGCATTACAGTTAATACTTGACTATGGATGAAAAGCAGGAAGGCAGCAGAACCACCAACATTTTGCAGAGTAGATAAGACCACAGTCACAGAAATTACAATTTGCAGAGACCTCTGTGTCATACCACAGCCCATCACTTGGAATAAATGCTGCTTTGCGGTAGTCTTAGGAGATTAAACCACAGCACATGGATGCAAATATAAGGCAGTTGGAGGTTATTCTAAGCAGTAAAAAAGAAAAGCCTAAAACCATTAAAATGTATTTAACTTAAAAAGGCTTGGTTAAATATTTACTTCCTGGGCCTTTTTATTTGCCGTCTTAAAATGGAAATAAGAAATAATTTAATAAATGAAATAACAATAATCATCATCATAATCATATAGCATGAAGAGTGGCAACACTCTTCGAGAATAGTAAATTTTAAGAAAATATTGAAACTATTTTGAGAATTTTGAAGTCTCAGAAGGAATAGAAGCATTTGTACTGAAGTGTAATGATAACCATGACCTTAGACACCAGCCAAAATATAAAACCCTCACAAAAACGTGCCCACAGCCATCCAAAAGAACAAAAATTCTCGCCCAAATTTTTTTCCCTTATGAATAATTCTGAGTAGAATGCAATGGAGAAAATAACATCTATTGATGGGCAAGTTTTAAACACAGACAGAAGTGAAATATTTCAGAAGTTGATCAGTAGCTACACAGAAAATAAAGTGTAGATGAAACAATTTATTTTGACATGATAAAAGGGAGGGTTGATGCAGAACTACATATGAGATTTATTTATAGTATTAATGGACAGAAAAACACAGAGAAAATGCTGAGTAGCTTTCTCTCCAGATGTCTTGCCTGCAATGATGCACTTATGTGTTAAACAGCATAATGTCTGCAAAAGTTAAAATCTCATTCTTCTGTATTTGGTAGAACATAAACAATTTCTGAGGTGAAGTTCAATTTTATTTTTTTTAATGGCTTCAGTAAGGACAGCATTTCCATCAAAGTATCTTGAATAAATCTCTGTTCTAATTAGATAAGGCTCAGCATAAGACAAGTCACAGAATCACAGAGTGTTAGGGGTTGGAAGGGACCTCTAGAGATCATCTAGTCCAACCCCCCTGCCAAAACAGGTTCACCTAGAGCAGGCTGCACAGGAGTGTGTCCAGGCAGATTTTGAAAGTCTCCAGAGAAGACTCTGTAACCTCTCTGAGCACCCTGTTCCAGTGCTCTGTCACCCTCAGAGTAAATAAGTTTCTCCCGATGCTTAGGTGGAAAGTCCTGTGTTCCAGTTTGTGCCCATTTCTCCTCATCCTATCACCAGGCACCAATGAAAAGAGGCTGATTGCTCCATGTTTCTGACACCCACCCTTCAGGTATTTATAAACATTTATAACATTCCCTCTCAGGCTTCACTTCTCCAGGATAACCAGTCCCAGGGCTCTCAGTCTGTCCTGAGGGAAGGACATAAGGGAAATGTTATAGTTCCTTAATCATCCTCATAGCCCTCCATTGGATGCTGTCTAGTAGTTCCCTGTCTCTCTTGAACCGGGGATCCCAGAACATGGACAAAATATTCCAGATGTGTCCTTACTAGGGCAGAGTAGAGGGGGAAAAGAACCTCCCTCCATCTGCTAGTCACGCTTTTCTTAATGCAACCCAGGATACCATTTGCCTTCTTGGCCACAAGGGCATATTGCTGTCTCATGGTGAACTTATTGTCCACCAAGACTCCAAGGTCCTTCTCTGTGGAAATGCTTTCCAGGAGGCCAGCCCCTAACCTGTACTGGTGCATTGGGTTAGTCCTCCCCAGGTGCAGGACTCTACACTTGCCCTTGTTGAACTTAATTACGTTCCTCTCCACCCAACTCTCTAGCTTGTCCAGGTCTCACTGAATGGCAGCACAGCCTTCTGGCATATCAGCCACTCCTCTGAGTTTTGTATCACCAGCAAACTTGCTGAGGTTACACTCTGTCCCTTCATCCAGGTCATTAATCAAGATGTTAAACTAAGACTGGAAAATTGCTTAGAAACATTAGTTTAATTTAGATGCTTAAATGGTATATTTTCATTACTGAAAAACAAATTCAAATTCATTATAAAACCCAAACTCATTATTTATATATTTTGTCTAAATGGGAGAACTTCAGAAAGTGTATTCCCTTCCTCATAATATGGTTCATGAAAATCATGATGAGACTCTATTCAGCTTATTTAAAGTGTGATAAATTCTGTGCATACAAGTGGTAACTCTCAGATCTTGATTTGAATAGTCACTGTACAAAAATAATTTTTCAGAGTTGGTTTTGTGATGTATTTTTTCACTTCACAATTTAATCCTTATTTCATTGATTAGTTTGTTGTCTATGGATTTAAAAGAGAGCTATGTGTCAGATACAAGTTAGATGCATTTGCATCCTGAATGAGGATAAATACACATGTACACAGATACCAGTTATATGTGAAGCAGTTATATAAAGACAGAAATATCCTTATCTTTGTCTAAGAATTCATGCAGCTTATATATCATTTTTAACATAAAATAATACCATAAACTGGCAGAGTACTAAATTTTATGTGGGCCTGGTTAGGGATTTCTGGCAGCTTCTCATTGGAAAGCCGGAGATGTAAACCTAGACAGGAAGCCTAGGCAGAACCTCCAGAAGCCTGATCCTCTTATGCACATGTGGTGCTGTTAAACTGCTACTTTTCTTTGTATTTCTTCCAGAGTTACTTTTTCTCAATGACAAAACTGTATGCAAATGGTGTGATAGCATAGTTGAAGAGTAAAGTGGAAGACACAAATTTACCTCCCCTTTCTGTAAGGTTTAGGGTAAGGATTTGAATGTAGATTTGTTGATGTTGAGGAAGAATATATATATATATACACAACATATATACATATTTTTTACATGTATACGTATGTGTGTGCATTGTAGATATGTATACTATCCTGGTAAGTGGATTGTGGGGCCAGTATGTCTTGAACCAATTAACATCCATTATAGGTTAAAATGAAAAGCTGAATGAAAATTGTCAAAACAGGTAAGAAGTAGTCATATTTATTAGCTATTATCAGATTCAAAGCCATTAGGTAAAACCAGTGATTTGAACTTAAACTTTTCACTTTTCTTGCGAGTCAGAAATTGGTTACTTCAATAATATCCCTCTCTCCTCCTTCACACTCTTTATTCTTTTTCTTTGTTTAAAACCTGGAATAAAGAAATAGTTGAATAATTGATCCGCATGACTGAAATCTCAAAAAGCTTTGTGGGACAGTAAAATAATTTGTTATGCAGTTCTACTTTTTCCCTGTGATAAATATAATTGGAACTGAAGGACTTGTGTACTTTCCAAAATAGAATGTAAATGATATTAATAGTTTTTCATCCAAACAGCTAAGCTTTTCAAACACAATGGAACTACTGTCTATGCAAAAATAGCCATAATTATTCCACCACTCAATAATACATAATATTTTTTTTTAGTCTAGAGAAGCTTTAAGAGAAAAAAGGATTTCCTCATGTATGCAATATGATTACACTCCAGGTCAAGTTATAAAAGAAAATAAAAATCTTTGTACTATTCTATGTACTATTCTAAATGCTGCTTTGTCACATAATTGTGATGATATGTTCATAATTTAAACATAAATACCTAAAAGTCTGACAGGTAAAAGGAGATTTAGACTAACTTAACGAGACAAGAGATGAGATAAGAGTGATGAATTACCAGTGATAACAAGTAAAGACTATCAAAGTACAATTTCCTTCAAATTCTCATTATTTTTATTGTATGCATTGTATTATTGAGTCTTCTGTAACATGCCGACTATGTTCATTCTCTTTAGGAAATATTCACTGAATTCAGAAAAGAATAAATTCTAGGCTTTCAATACATTTCCTTTTTGTCCTTGGTGCATAGCAGTCAGGCATTAGTTCTGTGACAGCCAGTGCATAACTGAGAAAAGAATCTGGAGTATCTAATTTAAATAGAAATTAAAGTTCTATTAAAGGGACTCAGAAAACATAAAACTCTTGTCAAAAAAAACCAACAAACAAACAAAATGTTGCTCCAGAATCATTCTTTAAAAGAAGTGAAATTATAAAGGCTTACTTGTATTGCTGGGATGAGAAGTGTTCAGTTTATTTCTTCCTGCTTTCTTAAGTCCCACTTTCTAGGGAGGCTATTTTTATGGTATTTGTCTCATTCATTTATCTCAAGCAAACAAACAACAAAAACAAAACAAAACAACAAAAAAACAACACCACAAACTAATCAACCAACCAACCAACCAACCACTTTTCTAGTAAGTATTAAACAAAGTAATTACTGACACTTGCTCAAGGACACTGTTTAAGACTTTATATATTTGTATGGTTTTGTTCAACATATGTTCTACTTTAGAGGTTAAAATTCCTGTGGAGTTGAACAAGCACCATTTTTTATGGAGGTTATTTGATTTTCATTTTCTTGTTTTTATGTTTCTACTAATCTCAACATTTCATCTCTAGATTTTATAGGAACTTTGTAAATATTTCTAATCCAGGTAGGGTTACTCTACAATATACCTAAGTATGTCAATTGAGATTTATTGTCCTTGAAGACAGCTATATTAATTTTTAGAGTTTTGTCTTTTTGGATGGCAAAATGTTCATATAAATAAAAAGGTTTTTTACATACTAAGGGCTAGCTTTTACCACTGCACCCTGTCTATACCTGTGGATGTATATAATAGAGAATAAAAGAATCAGAGAATGGTTTGAGTTAGAAGGGACCTCAAAAATCATGTAGTTCCAACCCCACTGTCATGGCAGGGACATGTCCCACTAGATCAAGTTGCTTAAGGCCGCATCCAACCCGGCCTCGAACACCTCCAAGGATGGAGCATCCACAACCCCCCTGGGAAACATGTTCCAGTGTCTCACAACCCTTAGAGTGAATAATTTCCTCCTAATTTACAATCTAAGTCTTCCCTCTTGCAGTTTGAACCCACTATTCCTTGTCCTATCACTATAGGCCTTTGTAAAATGTCCCTTCCCAGCCTTCTTGTAGGCCCCCTTCAAACACTGTTAGGCTGCAATAAGGTCTTCCCGAAACCTTCTCTCATCCAGGCTGAACAACTCCAACTCTCTCAGCCTGTCTTCACAGGAGAGGTGTTCCAGCCCTCTAATCATCTTTATAGCCCTCCTCTGGACTCTCTTCAACAGGTCAATGTCCTTCTTCTGCTGGGGGCTCCAGAACAGGATGCAGTACTCTGGATAGGGTCCCACAAGAGCAGAGAAGGGCAGAATAACCTCCCTTGACTTGCTGGCCACATTTCCTTTGATGCAGTCCAGGATATAGTTGGCTTTCTGGGGTGCAATTGCACATTTCTTGCTCATTTTGAGCTTTTCATCAACCAGCACCCCCAAGTCTTTCTCCTCAGGGCTGCTCTCAACCTACTTGTTGCCTAGCCTGTATCTGTGCTTGGGATTGCCCCAACCCAGGTGCAGAACCTTGTCCTTCACCTTGTTGAACTTAATGAAGTTGACATGGACCCACCTCTCAAGTCTGTCACAGTCCCTCTGGATGGGATCCCTTCTCTCCAGAGTGTCAACCACACCACACAGATTGGTNTCAATCCCACTGTCCATGTCACTGACAAAGATGTTAAACAGGACCAGTCCCAGTACCAATCCCTGAGGGACACCACTTGTTACTGGCCTCCACTTGGACATCAAGCCATTGACTGTAACACTTTGAGTGTAACTATCCAGCCAGTTCCTTCAAATCTATGTCTCTCCAATTTAGAGACAAGGATATCATGGAGGACAGTGTCGAAGGCTTTGCTCAAGTGCAAGTAGATGGTATCTGTTGTGCTTCCCTTGTCCATTGATGTTGTTACTTCATCGTAAAAGGTCAGCAAATTTGTTAGGCACGATTTGCCCTTGGTGAAGACATGTTGGCTGCCACAAATCACCTCATAATTTTCCATGTGCCTTAACAGAGCCTTCAGGATGATCTGCTCCACGATCTTGCCTGGCACAGAGGTGAGACTGAGTGGCCTGCAGTTGCCCGGTCTTCCATTTTTCGCTTTTCTAAGATAGGAGTGAGGTTTCCCTTTTCCAGTCAGTGGGTGCTTCACCAGACTGCAGTGACTTCTCAAACACAATGGAGAGTGGCTTAACGACTTCATCTGCCAGGTCCCTCAGGACCGTTGGATGAATCTTTTCAGGTCCCGTGGACTTGGATTCTTTAGATGGTCTTAAACCCGGTCTTCACTTACAGTGGGCAGATCACCCACTGTATTTGTAGATGTTTTTGTTAGGATCTGTTCTTTATAAGGAATAAATCTAAGGATCCAATGGATTTATAAGGAACTTTCTTTATTATCTCTCATTGGGGAAGTTAAAAATGAAGATGTCTGTCTTATCTTAAAGATAGAAGAATATATCCTTTAGGATAAATCCTCACTCTGTGAATTATTCCACTGAAATACTGTGGCAGGTGCAACCACCCTGACAAAAATCTAATAAAAGTGAGGGCTAGCCATAGACCTGATAAAGATTGGTTTGGTGCCTCACAGCACTTCATGATGATTAACCGGTGCCTCAGGGTCCAGACCTTTAGTCTGCCTTTGCCGTGGGCTTGCGCCTTACAATTAGAATGCCCACAGTGCGAACTCGACTAGGGTATAAATGGAGCCCCACCAGAGTAAATTTTTGAGATGGTTCCCTCCAAGCAGGCAGGACTTGTCTGTCTTAGTCTGAAGAATGAACACTAAAAACTTTGTATTGGTGTACAGTTTCTGTTATTCTCACTTGATTCCAAGACGGTTTTAATGGTCTATGAAAACAACATGTGAATTTTAATTCAAACATCTCTGTTACACATTCGGCACTAGCCTTATCTCACTCAAGTCTTTGGGATTTAAGTTAAAAACTTAATGACTTTTCCAAGACTGTTGTTTTCCATTCTGAAGTTTTTCCTCACTCGTTTTGTACTGTTGAATAAATCCTACCTAGCTTCAGTGATTTATTGGCTTTGAGTCGCCCCAGCTAACTTATCATTTGTGCCTCTCTGACCCTGAAGTAATCCAAGATAGAAGGTACATGGCCAATAATAGATGCCATCGGTTAATGTCTTCTGTGTTGTGCACTAAGTATTCTCCTCATACTTCATGTATTCCACATGTTTTTAATACATTCCACATGTATTTGATGTATTATTTTTTATTTACTCAGTATGTATGCCTCTCTTCATCTACGGACAATATACAGAATGTTTTAGCATGGTATGAAGATTTTATTGATACATGCTTATAGCTACAATACTGACAAGTGGTGAAACTGTAATTGAATTTTTCTATGTTAGAAAAAAAGATGTCAAAAAACCTGTGTCAATTCTTAATATTGTTTTCTCTTATTTACTAGATAACTTACGAGGGGAAAACAGCAATCCCGTCTTTTAAAAATCCAGTGTTCTAGAGAACTTTGTAAAAAAAAAACAAAACAAAACTTTTTAAGGCAACTTTATAATACCTTAATGCATAACTGTTGTAGTCTGAATGTGACCTGAAATAGGTTTTCTGTATGAAAAATATCATAATTATAAACTGCTCTCCAACGTTACTGGGACCTCAATAGTCTGGAGAAATGGACTGACAGGAACCTCATGTAATTCAGCAAAAGGAAATGTGAAGTCCTGTATCTCACATATGAGTAAAGGCTGACAGAGTGGGGACTGTTTAGCTTGGAGAAGAGAAGGGTAAGGGTGATCTCATCAATACCTGAAAGGAGAATGTAAAAAGGATAAAGAGAGTCTTTTTTCAGTGGTGACCAGTGACAAGACAGAAACTAATGAGTACAAACTGAAACACAGGAGGCTCGATCTGAACATAAGGAAACACTTTTATCACTGTGAGAGCGACCAAAAAGGTTGTGGAGTCCCCATCTTTGGAAATACTCTAAAACTATCCAGAGATGGTCTGGGGCAGCTAGCTTTTGGGGACACTGCCTGAGACAGGAGGTTGGACCAAATGATCTCCAGAGGTCCTTCTAATCTCAGTGATTCTGTGATTCTATGATTATGTTCTGCACTGTGAAACAAGTGTCATCTTTCCCTAAAGAACATATAGAAATATTTTGCTCAGCATGAAGATGCCAGGAACTAAGCCCACCATTGCAGGACTTGCATTAAACATCTTCAGTTTATTTTCTTTTGTGTGTAATAGAAATGGCAAGTAAAGAATCACATCTCTTGCAAGATTCTTAGAACTAATAGAATCAGGGTGAAGAATTTAAAAGCTGTTATCTCTTGGAAGAAGTCTGAAAGAAATAAATGAGTGAGCAAAATAAGTATGCTAAAGATATGAAATAAAGTGTAAAATATGCATTTTGAGAACTTTATGTTTGCTTTGAATTAGAAAGTATATAGACATATAAATTACATATCCACATAGGTTAATAGGGTTGTGGTTTTTTTCTTAATATTGGTGAAAACACCTGAATTTAAATTCTTAAATCTAGATATTTAAAGCTTGAAATCAGACTTTTAAATATACTGCTTGTGCACATATATTTAAGTATTGTCTTTGAGCACATACCATTGAAACATCCATAAACAGTGTAAGTTGTTGTAGTGACTGAGCAGATAGGATATCAATTATATTTGTAGACAATATTTTTTTTAACTTTTTTACACTCTGAACACTGCATTTAGTTCCTGGATATGACAAATATATCAATTTCATGAAAATGGAATTGCTTTTAATTGTCATAATTTTTGAGCACATAATTGAGTCTTAAGCCTCCATTGATTATAAACATAATTTAGACCCCTCAGGCTCAATTCAGTTACTAACACCAAAGTCTCCAGTAACATTTGGAGTGATTTAGACTTTCTGAAACATTGCCTTGGCGTTGATAAATACAACTCATTACTGGTACTTTGTGCCATTTCAAGTTGCAAAAGTTCCCACCTGGGCCTCAGTTGCCATCACAAATAAGTCATTCTGTAATAGATTCAGTGTCATATTGGAACTTCTGATGTGTTAGGTAACATTATGCAGCTACATTTAGACATTTGCATGCTACCACAGATAAATTACTGCTGGTTTGATCATTATTACTTCTATGTATTGAACATATTTTTAAACAGTGTGTGTACCTATGCATAATGTACAGTAATTTTGTTGCTTATGAAGAATTACATATGTCCCATTGCCATTTCATAGGACAAAATGAATTCTAGAATGTATGCTTTGAGAACCACATTACTGCAACAAGAGATAGCTGGATGAATTTTTTGCTTGTGGGAACTCTAATTAAAATGAATGAAAGCAGACATTTGCAATTACTGTTGGAGAATAAGGGGACCAGTTACAGATCTAACAACTTAGTGCTTACTTTTCCCCAGCTGGGTATTCCTATTGATAATAAATGGATGTTGGTTCCTTGAAGAGCAAAGGTATAAATAACCAAATGTGCTGCAAGCTGACAGAACAGAAGTAATTTTAATGTGAGTGAAAACTAAGAGATTCTCTTCATATAACCTGAAAAACAGGACCACAAGGAAACTCTCAACTTGTTAATCTAAAGAAAATAAATTATGTACATGAAATACAATAATTCCATTTATAAAGTTAATTCATGTCAATGTTATAAATTAGTGATTTTCCTCCCAAGAAATTTCAAAACTATTATTTTATACAAACTGAGATTCCAGGAATTCTCAAAGGTTATCATGTAGATTGGTCTCATAAGAACTCTCAAGAATCATTCCCTCTCAGCTGAGATTTTGCACTTTTGAACAGACCAGATGTCATTCATTGAGAAAAATATTATCTCAGAGGCACAACAGTGCCTAGGAGTGTCAACATAAACTAAATGGGAAGGCTGAAATTCAAAGAAGTGGTCTTATGTGTTTAAAAATTATGGAAAATCTTTACCAACTGTCATAGATTGATCCTTTTTTTCTTTCAAGGCTCTCTTTGACAGAGAAGGAATGTGTAGATAAACACAAGAGTATTCTTCAAGCATCACTTGGTTGGCAGTTCATTTTTCCCACATTCTATAATATCAAAAAACTCTATATTGATTTAAGCTCCATTGCTTCAATTTATGAGAGAGGTTAGATTCAAAGGCATATTAGGCTTGAAGTTAGAAAGCCTTTGTCTTACAATCAGCCCTTTCTATAACAGTTTGAGATGCCAAATATACACAATAGTTCCAGCGTTAACATTTGTTGATCTATTAGATTAACCAAAAATATTTTCTCCATTAAGTTTTCCCTTTTTTTCTGAACACTTGTCCAAACTTATTTGTTAGTTAAATTTATTGGTTGATTTTTTTTTTTTTTTTTTTCATAAATGCACTGGTCTGCCTGTGTTTAAATGCTTTTGAGATCTATATGGTGTATTTACAAAACTGGTTTGGAAAAATGCATGACATCATTTCTGTTAGCTGTTATGAAAACTGAACGGTAAATCTCTAGGAAATATAAATAATTTAAGACTATGGAAAGTTGATGAGAAGATTTAATAAGAGAGAAGCAGTCCTAAAAATGTTCTGTATTTGTCTAGATATTTTTATTTACAATTTCATTATACTACCTAAAAACTTTTCAGACATCAGTATGATTCATTTTTCCTCATGATGTTTTAATAAAATAAGGGAATGCTGTTTTCTGTATTTTGCAAATAGAGTATTTATGTATAAAATTACAAAATCTTAGTGCCAAGAGTAGGCCTGGACACTAAACTGGGTATTTAGTGTATGAATTTTACCTAGACCAAAATTGCAAACCTATAATCAAATGCTTAGTTTTTACTGAACCTTGGAAACATTCAACATATGTAGGTAGAATAGAATTAGAATTAGAATTAGAATTAGAATTAGAATTAGAATTAAAATAAAACAGAACAGAATAGAATAGAATGGAATATAATAGAATGGAATAGAGTGGAATGGAATGGAATGGAATGGAATGGAATGGAATGGAATGGGATGGAATAGAATAGAATAGAATAGAATAGAATAGAATAGAATAGAATAGAATAGAATAGAATAGAGTAGAGTAGAATAGAATAGAATAGAATAGAATAGTTCATCTGGAAGGCACCTACAATGATCAACTAATCTGTCTGACCAGTTCAGGGCAGACCAAAAGTTAAAGCACATTATTAAAGGCATTGTCCAAATGTCTTTTAAACACTGAGAGGCTTGGGTCATTGACCACCTCTCTAGGAAGCCTATTCCAGTGGTTTTTTACTCTCTCAGTAAAGAAGTTCTTCCTACTGTCCAGTGTAAACCTCCCCTGGCATAGCTTTGAACCATTTCCACATGTCCTATCACAAGAGACCAGGGAGAAGAGCTCAGCACCTCCCTCTCCACTTTCCCTCCTCAGGAAGCTGTAGAGAGCAATGAGGTCACCCCTCAATCTCCTTTTCTTCAAACTAGACAAGTCCAAATTCTGTAGCTGCTCCTCATAGGACATACCTTCCAGAATGGAGATCACTTTTATGAAGAAAAGTAGATCTAGAATCTTCTATTTAATGCAGCTACATCCCATTTAAAGCTCCTAAGCTACTGGGTGTCAAACTCAAGTAAAGACTTGTAAGAGTTCACAAGATATACTTCCTTTAGTTGTCTTAGATAAAGGAACTGGTTTTTTTGTTTTGGATATTTCTGGAGAAACTAGCTATATTGCCATTGCTAGTAGCAGGCCACAGGTTTGTACGGAGTTTGACTGAGGCTTGTCAGACCTGCTTTGTTTGTTTTGTTTTTTTTTTTTACCTGCCTGCAGATTAGTTCTACTTGGCTTATCTCTAACTGTGGTTTTTCTAATTGATCAAATAGCTATGGTTAACTTGTTTTACTTTTGTTAATAGTTTTATTGTAGCTCAATATTTTGTGACTCTACTCAGTGAAAGACTCCATAACACCCAACTCTCCATAACACCCAACTATCACCACCAAAGCATAGGAAGGAAGATTATAACATCTGGAAAAGGAGTAGAAATTAAGCATCCTTTGTGATCACTGTGTCTTCTTTTCCATGGTAACTGTTGGCAAGAGACTGGCTGAGCATTGTTCTGCTTGTGGGAGGTGGTGAGTGACTGCCGTTGGATCACTTGCTTCTTTTAATTTTTCACAGATTCATAGAAAGGTTCGGGTTGGAAGGAATCTTTAAAAAACATCTACTCCAATCCCCTTGCCATAGGCAGCGACACCTTCCACTAGACCAGGTTGCTCAAATGCTCATCCAGCCTGGTCTTGAACACTTCCAGGGAGGAGGCATCCACAATGTTTCTGGGAAACCTGTTCCAGTGCCTCAATACCTTCATCATAACAAATTTCATTCATAAATCTAATCTAAAACTACCCTCTTTTATTTTAAAACAATTGCTCCTTGTCCTGTCACTACAGGCCCTGGTAAAAAGTCTTTCTCCAGCTTTCTTACAATCTCCTTTTAAGTATCTAAAAGCCACAATAAGGCCTCCCTGCAACCTTCTTTTCTCCAGGCTGAACAACCCCAACACTCAGTCTTTCTTTATAAGAAAGGTGTTCCAGGCCTCTGGTTATTTTTGTGGCCCATTTTTGTGGCCTTCTTTGTGACCAAACAAACAAAAAAATCAAGGAAAACAAAACAAACCCACCACAAAACCAACAAAACAAACCAACCAAAAAACCCCTCAAAACCAAAAAACCTCACCCTGTCTCTTGTTGCTGGTTGTTTGAACTGGTTGCATGAATTTCCATGGCAAAATGAGGGAAACTATACACTAATGGTTGAAGTGTGAATGAACTATCAAAAATATTTGCAAATATATTTTCCTTTTAATAGCTATACTGTTGCATTTCCCTGTTTTCAAGAAATCAGACATTGAGGAGTACCTATCCTAATAAGGATACAGCCTATGATTGCATTCATAAAATGGGATTTTAAAAAAAAATTCTTCTCATTTTGAAGGTACTTAACTTTTCTGTAGCCAAGAAAAGAAAAAACTCAACTAATATCTCTCTAAGGAGACTGCAGAAGTTTATGAGAAAATTAATTTCCCAGAACTTAATCGAGTTATTCAAACTGTCCCTGTGTCAATCCAGTAATAACTAAATGTGAATTAATTGATTTAAAATAAGTGTATTACATGTTATTAGATTTCATCATAATTAAATAATATATTTTTGGATTCTTGTCAACTTAGCACTGTGTTTATTATAAACACACTGAACTCATTTCCTGACCCACATGAATTTGTGCAGCAATCTTAAAAATGGTCACAAAGGTCTTCATACAGGAATATTTACTATGCTAACTGGTTACAAAAAGTAGGATGAATTCCACTTTAAAAAGAGCAGTGACTAATTAATGTATCATGTTTATAATTTTTGTGGTTTTTTCTTAACTGTGCTTCAGTAGAACAATAGAAAGCTATTAGAATTAAAAAACTAAATATTGAAAACTCCCCATCTATCTTATCTTAATTTGACTCTTTCGTCCTGTTTTGCTTAAAGATGAGTCAAAGTTTAAAATATAAATTTTGGATGTTAGAAGTTTTTAATCTCTTGTTTATAAATTCCTGTTTCCCATAACCTATTGATTGAAGTGATGGGGTCTGAGCTGTGGGCCCTGAGTTGGAGCTGACCTGTGGATGAGTCACAACCTACCAGTATGTTTTTTTTCCCCCACTGCTTTCAGGTTCCAGAGGCAGAACCTGGCCCACTTGTGTATCTGTGGCTCCTCCCTCACCCAGGTGGTCATGGCTGGGGTGGCGGATGAGGCCAGGTTTGTCTCAACCAGGAGCAGATCACTCTATACAGAGCTCTTTGTTGGATGTGACATCTGTTGGGACTGGTTGTACCTTGCTGAGCTCTCTCGGTGTCCTTCCATGTGAAGGGCCACTGAGGGAGTCTTCTCTGTCCGTTGTGTCCATCAGGCGATGTTACATCACGGGGGGCATTGGAGGAGCTGGGCCCACAGGAACCTATAGCAAGATTGTTTGAAAGAAGACTTCTGAGGGGATGTTGCTGTGTTCAGTGCTGGCCTGTGTGATCAGTAAACTGATGGATGATAGCCGAACCAGCACAACATTGATATATGCTATATATTGCAATATTATTGTCAAATAAGTGTAATTAGACAGAAGAGCTACTTAACAGTCAAGAACTTAGGTTGACAGGGCAACTCCATAAAGACCTTCAGAAGCATGTTTATTTTCCTTGCTTACATAGAGACTACTTTATCTTAACGCCCAGGTGATTCAGATTTGTGCCTGGTTTAGACATCTCATGTGGTCACACATAGTAAAGGTGTCATATATGTCATGGGTTAAACCGGGTCATCCAAGAGTTTCCACCTAATTCCAGCAATTAATAGTCATCCACCTTTGCAGTGATAAATATGACATGAGTTTATACTAGTATTTTGGTTTGGCTCAGAAGTTCACTTCTGAGGCAAGCCTTGCAGTCATTCCTACAAGCCATGCTTTTGTACACCTTGTGAAGTAGTCTTCAGTATTTTAACTGAATTCCTTCCTAAAGTAAAAAGTAGTGCCAGCTACGAGTGCTCAGCTCATGAGGCCATGCTGGAGCCAGTTAGACTTAACTCCCTTGAAATACATACACTGTGTATGCTAGGTGCTCAGCACTAGCTATTTCACTTTAATGATCTTAATTTGGCTTAATTATTTGTTCATGTAAACATAACCATACTAGTGCAGTTTGCAGTTGTTCCAAGGTTAGATAAATTACTGTGTTTCTGATACTAATGTAGTTCCCAAGAAATTTAAAGACAAAATTTCCATTCTCTATGATTCCCATTATGGCTTCCCACATAACACGTTTCAGCCATGTGTGAGTACAGAATGACTGTATCAGAGTTTGCATCATTGTAATTTTCATTTACTACCTCACACAAGTTGAAGGTGTTATAGAGGATACTTTTCATTGTCCTAGAGAAAGTAGATTAGTCTCAATAATGTGGAAATGGAAGCATTCTAGGCAAGCAAAGGCTTGGAATAACAAGAAATAAGGGATTAAATTCTGACTGAAGCAGTCTATCTACAATTGGAATCGTATCTGTATATCAGACAATCTTTTCATCCTTCCTAAAGTCAGTCTGGCAATAAGGTATATTCAACCAACTGCTGCAACCACTTTACAGAAAGAAAATTAAGTAAATGAAGTGCAAAATGAAACCAATTAAAGACTTAAGTAAGATTACATGACAGTAGTCCCCCTGCTTATCTGGCTTCTCTAACTCCTGGAAAACAGTTTTCCCCTAGTTTTCATGTGGTTTAATGCAACTGTATAGATCCGAGTTTCTTCCATATTGATTGACCTGGCATTAATGTATTAATTGTGTTTTCATGTGTTTTCAGCTTTGTTTCTAGTACACTTTTTTTTCTCTCTTCCAGCTATTTTTCTCAGTAGGAATTTTTTACGTAATGTCCCAGTACTAAGTAGAGCATCATGACAGGCTAATACTGTTATTAACCTTGAGGCATTGTAGGCCAGTTAAAATATTTTAAATGTTATTATTGGACCACTTTAACTAGAACTTGAGAATAGACAAATTAAGATCTGAAAAAGGAACTGAACTTTTAAACAGCAGCCAGCTACTCAGTACCAGTTGTATGGCTTAGAATCCTTTCTGTGTTTACCCTATCACAAGGTGAATGTGAAGACCGTTGTGCTTAATTCTTGCTGACAAATACTTTCACATGTATTGGCAAACAGTCAGCTACAGTTGAATAGAACAAAGCAGTTGCTTGCAAAGCTCAGCCAAGAGCCAATAACTGTTAGTCTTCTTTCTCCTCTGCAGCTCACTAAGGGATTGTGTCAAAAAGTCAGACACATACTTCAGATGCTCAAAAGAGACATTCTTGCATTACCATTCTTTTGTCTGTACATGCTCATGGAAGAACATCAGTTATTCTCCAGGCACAGACTGATTACGTGATCTGTTAACTGAGGAGTCTGGGAAGTCCTGGTGGGATCCTGCTCTGAAAGTGTTGTACTCTGCATGATGATAATAAACTTGTCTTGGAGCCACTGACTTTGTTCCTGCCAGTCAAAGATCATCCTTCCTTCACTCTGAATGTTTCTCATGCAAAAGAAAAACACTCGGCAGAGCTATAAGACTCCAAATACAAGGCTTCCTATCACTTCTCCTTTGAAAATCCAATCATATGTACTTATCTTAAGAATAACTTCTAGAACTGGTCCTTAATTATTTTGGGAAAGATAACAGGAGAGCAGAAACCATGCTTGAACCTTCACAAAGCCATGAGAAATAAAGTCTTTCTGAAATTGTAGTTCAAGTATGATGCACTGCTTAAGCTGTGAGCCTATATATGGTATGTTTATTGCTTTCTAGGCACAGAATTCTAGGACAATTCTCTGCTGTAAGGGATTAAAAATCAGTTGTATACAATTTAGCATAATGTTTGAAAATTACAGTGATTAATAAATCTTCTCTAAAGAGATGAGGAACTGACTTTATAGTCTTTCTTCAAAAGAAAAAGGAAACTATTAATTTGTATAGATTCCTGATTATTAAACAAATGAGACTGGATTTTTGAAAAGTGTCACAAAGCTATCTGTGGTATAAGTCCTTTCTCACTAACTAATCACACTTGATTATGGTATTTCAGATGTATCTTGTAACTTTGGTGGAAAGTATAGCTAGTGGGCTATAATCAAGAAACCCTAGTTATATTTTTTTTACTTCAAGCAATGATAGCTATTCAGCTGGTGGTTAGACTGGGACTGAAGTCACTTCATCTGTACAGCTGGGTTTGTTGCTTTCATCAAAATTCTTAAAGGATATAATTTTAAATTACTGCATGAAAAAGTAGAGCCTGAATCTCAAATATGAACAAGTGCTACCAAAGTTCTTTTTAGTATAGCAAAGTAAAGATATCAAATCATATAAGACTATTTTTGTTTGATTTATGCTGTTAAGGAGTAAAATAAAAGAAATAATTAAAATACTTAGAGCTTCTAGTAACAGGTGCACAAAACCATGACCATGAACTACATAACTCAGAAGGGGTCCTTCAAAATGTTCTTAGTTTTGAAATAATTGTCATTTGTATTAGCACAAATAAAACACTTTATAATCAGTCTCAATGCTTTCTGAAAAGCAGATATCAAAGGGAAGGACCAAAATGTTGAGTCTCATCTTTCTTGCAAACCATTCTTCAACCTTTTCCTGCTTTCAAAAATTCATCCTGACACATTGTTTCTTATCTTTTTTTCCAAAGGCTTCAAGTTGTATTCAGCTGATATTTCTGAATTCCAGTAATGTATCTTCATTCGGGTGCTATCTTATCTCTACATAGTCAGCTGTGTTCTGTTTACCAACAAATGATAACCATTGTATTGACAGATAAGTTCAAGCTATTCTGTAGACATAAGGGCAATAGCAAGCTACTCATGCAGGACTTGATTTCACTTAAATGTACGCACACACACAGAATTTATTTCATTACTTGAACTTGAGGAAAAGTGAACCAATACCCACTTCCATTGGGCCTTCTTTTTTAACTTTGGTAGCTACTAGTTTTAGATTTCAGCTCTTTAAAAGGTCCAT
>VZZY01010226.1:17652-56864 GCA_013400335.1 Eurystomus gularis | reverse complement strand
CGGCACCCGGAGGGCTCCGGGGTGCAGGCGGCGGGAGCGTCCCTCGAACCGGCCCGAAGAAAGTGCGAGGGGTCAGCGGTGCCAAAAGCAAGAGGCAGGCGAGTAATGGGGTAATTAGCGTAAGAGGCTTTGCCGGTTGTGTGTAAAGCCCTTAATAATTCAGGCCGTTGGGTGACTGCCTTCGCCCCTCCCTCCCTGCTGCAAAGGGGAGCTGCGCCGAAGGGCTCCGAGGGGCTTGGAGAGGCTCTGCCCGGGGCTGTCTCCTGCAGCAGCCCCGGGAGGATGCGCCCACGGCGGACGAGCCTCCTCCGTGGCACCTGAGGCACTCCGTGGCACTCCTGCGCTGTCCCGCTGTCGCTGCGGCCCCTCCCGGCCCAGCTCCCGCCACCCCGATGCCCAAAGCTGGTGGCCAGAGATGTGTGCGAGCACTGCTCTGCTACCAGAAGCATTAGAAGGGCCGGGTGCTTGAGCCCTGCGACCCTCAGACGTAACCCTCTCCGCTGACCTCTCGGGGTAAAGCATCCTTCTGCGGCCGGCGTTCCCCTGCCTGTGCCCTTCCTCTGCCTTCTGAATCATAGAATAGAATCATAGAATGGCCTAGGTTGGAAGGGACCTTAGAGATCACTTAATCCAACCTCCCTGCCATGGGCAGGGACGCCTCTCAACTAGATCAGGCTGCTCAAGGCTCTGTCCAACCTGGCCTTGAACACCTCCAGGGAGGGGGCAGCCACAACATCTCTGGGCAATTTGTTCCAAAGTCTTGCCACCCTCGTACTGAAGAATTTCTTCCTAAGATCTAATCTAAATCTATTCTCCTTCAACTTAAACCCATTACCCCTTGTCCTATCAGTGGACGCTCTTGTAAAAAGTCCCTCCCCAGCCTTCCTGTAGGTTCCCTTCAGGTATTGGAAGGCAGCTATTAGGTCCCTCCGAAGTCTTCTCTTTTCAAGACTGAACAACCCCAGCTCCCGCAGCCTGTCCTCGTAGCAAAGGTGCTTCAGCCCTTGGATCATCTTTGTGGCCCTCTTCTGAACACGCTCCAACAGATCTATGTCTCTCTTCTGGTGGGGACACCAGAACTGGACGCAGTATTCGAGGTGGGGTCTCAAAAGAGCAGAGTGAAGGGGGAGAATCACCTCTCTTGACCTGCTGGCCACGCTTCTCTTGATACATCCCAGGATGCGGTTGGCCTTCTGGGCTGCACCAGCGCACTGCCGGCCCATGTTGAGCTTCTCATCTATCAACACACCCAAATCTTTCTCTTCAGGGCTACTCTCAACCCACTCTGTACCCAGTTTGTATTTGTGCCTAGGGTTGGCCCGACCCAGGTGAAGGACCTTGCATTTTGACTTGTTGAAGCTCATCTTCATCTTCTGGTGGTCTTCATCTTCTGGGGGACACAATTCCCATCACCCACGGTGGGCTGGGCTGCAGGGCTGAAACCCGGGGCCCAGGACTCCAGAGAAGTGTCTGCAACCTGGCTGTGCAGGAGATGAGTTCCCATCTCTTTTATCCTCACCTACCACTTGCTTTAGACATGGTAAAATCTCTAATTGTAGCCACCGTGCCCCACACGAGCTTCCAGGGCTGCCTCCACTGCTGGTAACGCACCCACACCGACAGAAACCCGGCTTTTCAGCCCAGAACCCATAGTTGGGCATTTGGTGAAGGGAGAGGCAGCTTAGAAATGAGAAACAAAGCCACCACCGGAGCCCTGAGAGGGGAAAGCTGGGTGGCACAGCTCCTGGGGTCTACCAGCAAGGAGGCAACGCCGTTTCTCCTTTACCACACAAAAACTCAGACCAAGGCATCCCATTTTCCCAGAATCCGGTGGCTGGGGAGTCCCATCCCCATGTTCCCATCTGCCAGGACCCGTCGGGTCAGGCAGCAGTCACCATGGTGACAAGTGTCGGTGGTGGCATTTTGCCATGGACCGTGGTGACCCCATTCTCTTTCCAGAGGAGCGACTCCGGGGCTGGCTGCCAGCGGCACTCGGGGTCCGGCGTGGGGGACTCCACCTCCCTGGGTCCGGAGCAAAGACTTTGGCCCCGTTGCCTGGGGATGGGCTGTGGCTCCGCTGCCCTTGGCACTTAGACCTTGCCCTGCGGGCGGTTTGCTGGGCCGTAAACAAGCTGCTCTGGGAAGGTGGCTCTGTCGAAGCCTCTGAAAAGCCCAGCGGCTGCCCCGAGGACCACACATTCTGCAGGTAAGTTGGTGAGAAACGTGTCTTTCTGTTATTTATGGACCAGCGAGGTGGATACCGACCCGGAGGCAGCCTGGGGTGAGTCCCTGTGGCTGCAGGTGGAGGAGGCAGCCGCGTTCTTGCCAGCCACGGATCATAAAACGGCAGCAGATGGGAAGCAGCACGGCTCTCCTGCTGCCATCGGTGCTCGCCATCCAATGACTCATCCCTCCAGCCCAGCAAATGCCAGTCCCGCCGCGGGTTGCCTTTCGCAGCTGAGCTGCTGCGCTTCCCTTTATCCAAATAAAACTATGGGCTGGAATTTACCGATGCTGCCCAGAACCAGGTCTGTCGGGGTGCTGGCATTCCTGCCCCTACCCACACGCTGGCAGCTGAGCATCCGGGGATGTGACTCAGACCCAGGTGATCTGCCCTGTTGTACCCCCAGCCCTTCCTCGGAGTGGTCCTTGGCTGCTCCCTGCCTGGATGGTGACCACAGGGCTTTTTCCAGGCTGTAAGGCAGGAAAAGAGAGGGACAGGGAAGAGCCAGGGGTCCGAAGCGGGCTGCAGGACCCTCTTTGCAAACAGTGGTTGTCCCAGCTGGTGGCAGGAAGGGTTGGGGCTGGTGGCACAGCCACCTTCATGTGCAGGCAGCTCCAAAGGCAATAGGGGCTGAGGAGCCATCCCTGCATTTATGGCACCTGGCGTCGCTCCCTGGAAAACACCCGGTGGTGGTTCTGCTGTCCACGTGTGAACAACACCCCACTCCTCCGTGGTCCCAGCGCCGGCAGATGTTGAGGAGGACCTGGGAGGCTTTACAGGAAACGCGCACAAATGCACCAAGAGCAGCTCAGCCCCTGCCCTGCGGCCCAGCTCCGCTCCAGCAGCAGAGCTGAAGCCAAGTCAGGTCCCACAGGAGCTGGTGTCCTACCTCCTGGGGAAGCCCCAGCTTGTCCCAGCAGCTCCCCAGTTCTGGAGCTTCCCTTCAAGCATTTCCTTCTCTGCAGAGAGCCGGAGCCATGCGCGTGGCCGTCATCGGGGCCGGGGTGATCGGCCTCTCCACTGCCCTGTGCATCCACGAGCAGTACCACGGCCTGGTGCCCTCCCTGGAGCTGGAGGTCTACGCAGACCGCTACACGCCCCACACCACCAGCGACGGGGCGGCTGGCTTGTGGCAGCCCTACGTGAACGACCGTGGCAACTTGCAGGAGCTGTAAGTGAAGAGGGGGAGGAGGCTGGTGCCATGTCCTCTCCTGTGTGGCCGTCAGTGCCTGGGCGCAGCTCCACGGGGCTGGCAGAGCCACCGCTCTCCTGTTCTCACAGAATAGAATCGTTTCAGTTGGAAGAAACCTTTAAGATCACAGAGTCCAACTGTTCCCCCAGCACTGCCAGGGCACCACTAACCCCTGGCCCTCAGCACCACATCTCCACGGCTTGGAAACCCCTCCAGGGATGGGGACTCCACCACTGCCCTGCCCAGCCTGGCACAGCCCTTCACAGCCCTTCCCACCAAGAAATNCCTATCGCTTGTTCCTTGGGAGAAGAGCCCGACCCCACCTGGCTCCAAGCTCCTGTCAGGGAGTTGTGCAGAGCCAGAAGGTCTCCCCTGAGCCTCCTTTTCTCCAGGCTCAACACCCCCAGCTCCCTCAGCCGCTCCTCACCACACTTGTGCTCTAGACCCTTCCCCAGCTTCATTGCCCTTCTCTGGCCACGCTTCAACCCCTCAATGTCCTTCTTGGAGTGAGGGACCCAAACCTGACCCCAGGATTCGAGGTGCAGCCTCCCCAGTGCCCAGTCCATGGGATCATCCCTGCTGCCCACACGGTTTCTTTCACTGCAGGCTCTGGAATAAGGAGACATTTGATTACCTCCTGGGGCACCTGGGCTCTCCAGCAGCGAAGGAAATGGGACTTTTCCTCATTTCTGGCTACAACCTGTTCACGCAGCCGGTGCCGGTAAGGAGCGGGTCACTGCCGGGGCTGGGAAGGGCTCCAGCTCGGAGGCTGCCCGGGGGCGGGCAGGGTTGTACTTCTTCCCAGGCCGTGTTCTGAATGCTCCCGAATCCTTCCAAGTTTGTCTTGTGACAGTTTGCTTGGGACACGGTGTTTTCTGTGCCCAGGATGCAATATTGGTACGAAGTCGGGGCTCCGGGGGCGGGAGCCGGCAGAGCCGGGCCGTGGTGTGCCCCAGCTGCCCCTCCACCTCCTTTGGGGTGGTCTCTGTCCCCCCCCATGGCTCCTGTCCCACGATGGGCGATTTGGGTTCATTAATGAGCTTGGACCTTCCCCCCTTCTGCAGGACCCGTCTTGGAAGAACATCGTCCTGGGATTCAGGCACTTGGCACCAAAAGAGCTTGAACTCTTCCCAGGTTACAGGTATTTCCCAGTCTGTTTTCCAGAGAGTCACTGATGGGCTTTCCCGCAGGCAGGACGGGTATGGACAGATGGTCCCAGGACCTGCCTGTTGAAGGATGGCGAGGATCAGAAACTGGAGGAGCAGAAGTGGCCTCACTTTGTTCACTACACTTTGTTACCACCGCTTCCCTGAAAATAAGTAGGAAACACATCAAACAAATTTAAAAAGCAGCAGCCCAGCATATCTGAGGGGTCTAGAGCACAAGTGTAGTGAGGAGCAGCTGAGGGACCTGGGGGTTTTGAGCCTGGAGAAAAGGAAGCTCAGGGGAGACCTTCTCGCTCCCCACAACTCCAGAAAAGGAGGTTGGAGCCAGGTGGGGTCGGGCTCTTCTCCCAAGGAACAAGCAATAGGACAAGAGGAACTGGCCTCAAATTGCACCAGGGGAGGTTGAGGTTGGCCATGAGGAAGAATTTCTTGGTGGGAAGGGCTGTCGCGGGCTGTGCCAGGCTGGGCAGGGCAGTGGTGGAGTCCCCATCCCTGGAGGGGTTTCCAAGCCGTGGAGATGTGGTGCTGAGGGCCAGGGGTTAGTGGTGCTCTGGCAGTGCTGGGGGAACGGTTGGACTTGACGATCTTAAAGGTCTCATCCAACCAGAGTGATTCTATGATTCTAAACCATTCCAGCCCCTCTCTTACTGCACCAAATATTACCAAACTTGAGGAAGAACATCAGCAGAAGGTGTTTTATGCTGTAAACAGAGCAAAACCAATCATGCACCTGTTGTGCAAGAGAGAATTGTGTTCCCGGAGCTGCAGCGGCCCTTGGGAGCACTGGGGCAGGAGGTGGCTGCTCGTGTGAAGCTGCTCTGGGTCCTTACGGCTTCCTCTCCTTGTCCACTTTCAGCTACGGCTGGTTCAACACGGCGCTGATGCTGGAGTGCCAGAGCTACCTGCCGTGGCTCACCAAGAGGTGAGTGCGGAGCTGGGGCTGTGCCGGGGCACGAGAGCTGCTGCTCCCCGGCTTTCTCTGGCCAGCAGGACATGGGAGGCAGGGGGATTTTCATCCTGGATCCTTCTTGCATGCCATGTTCCTCTCAGCAACCCTCACCCCATGCCCTGCAGCAGCGCAGGGGATGAGCCGAAGAAGACAGGAGGGAGGGATACATCCATGGGAAGCAGGGAAAAGCATCTGGAAACCCAGTCCTTGTCCCAGTGGGGTATCAGACTCCCCACTTCAACCATTAGCCCAATTTTGCCTGATAAAAATTAAAGCAATGGGATACCTCGAGCTGCTCCCGAGCACTCTGTGGGTTTCAGCTGCGGGAGGATTTGGGGCTTGGGTTTGTTCTTGTCATTTCCAACACAGAGCAGGTGCCCCGTCCACAGCAAAAGACCTGGGTTCTGACACAGGGTTTAGTGGGACCAGTCACCTCCAGTAGCTCTGGGCCGTTAGGGAAATGAGCTAATGACTGGAGACTGTTAGGAAGCACCGAGAAGCCCATGGCTGTTTATTATGAGGAGCAACAAGCCAAACCTACCCTGGGTACCGATTACAGGCACTGATTTGAACGGTACATTTGCTTTTAATTTGCCGGTAACAAAGGAACGCATTCTTCCCAGGTTAACTCAGAGAGGAGTGAAGTTTTTCCATAGGAAGGTCGAATCTTTCCAGGAGGTGAGTGGTGACGTCGGGCTGGGGCAGAGGAGCAGCGTCCAGCAGGCACGTGCGGCTCCGGGGTGGCCCTTGGCGTCAGCGATGGGCCAGGGGACAGCGGCAAGGCTGGGCCAAGATCTAGGAAACAAATTCTACCAGGAAAGAGAAAGTCTCTTGGGCATCAAGAGATGGCTGGGAGGGGACGGGGTAGCGCATTTGGCCGCTGCTGGGTGAAGATGCGGCCGAGCATCATCTATTCCTTAAACTGCCAACGTTTCTCCTCGCCCGCACCCACAGGGCTCGGCGGGAGCCGTGCCGGGGAAGCCGAGCCCTGGATCCAGCCCTTGTGGTTTGGTCATTACCAGACCATCGCACTGAGGACCTGCCTTGGCCCTGCTGCAGGAATCTCGTGCCCCCGCGGGCAGCGTGGCTGGGCGTGCTGCTCACCACACGGCCAACGTCTCTCCTTAGATGTTTGCCCAGGGTGTGGACGTCGTCATAAACTGCACTGGGTTGCGCGCGGGGGAGCTGCAGCCCGACCCAGAGCTCCAGCCCGGCCGAGGACAGGTCATAAAGGTGAGGTGGGTGCTGGGCTCGTGTCCCCCCCTTAGTCTGCCAGAGGAACCATGCCTTAGCCACCCTATGAGATAAAACCTCGGGGGCAAATCATGGGCCTGTGGGCTGGACCCGCGCTGGGATCAGGTCCTGATTCCCAGCAAACGAAGGTCATGTAAAACCCTCATGTGTGGGGTAGGCAGAGCAGAAAACCTGGATCCCGTTGATGACTCAGCCGTGGCGATGCCAGAGTCTGAGTCTGGGGAAGCCCCGAGTCTCCAGCCCCTTTCTTGGCCAGGTGAAGGGGGTGGGATAATGCCAATAGTAAAAACACCCCAAGTCCTTGGGAGACGAGGATGATTCTTTGGGAAAATAGAGACTCACACCAGGTAGGGAGCTCCTGCCCTTGCCCACATCTCCCTGTCTTCCCACGGCAGCAGCACAGGGAGGCCGGTGCTGTGGTGTACGAGGAGTCTGAGCAGAAGGGAGGGCACCATGTGCAGACCCTGGTGTCTGTGCTCGCCGAGCTGCCCGTGTCCCACCCACCCCATCTCTGAGCTGGGGACCTCCCCCTCCAGTGCTCCCTGACCTTCTCCCCTTCATCTCCCAGGTCCTGGCCCCATGGGTGAAGCATTTCGTCATCACTCACAACACCAAATCTGGCATCTACAACTCGCCATACGTCATCCCGGGGTAGGTGATGGGTGAGCAGGGTCTGCTGCCGTTAGTGATGCTCTGCTGCCAGCACTCCCAACGCACCAGCTTGGCTGTGGCTGCTGGCCGATGTCTGCCCTGGTGCAGCAGCCCAGGCCTGCGCTCGTACCCAGCTTGATGATGCTTTGATTTGCCGTGTGGGAGGAGAGCAGAAGGATGTGGGCTCACCACCATTGACCTCCTTTGGCTTCTGGTGCAGGAGCGAGCTCACCATCTTGGGAGGCATCAACCAGCATGGCAACTGGAACGAAGAAACCAGCGCCCAGGATCACCAAACCATCTGGGAGAGCTGCTGCAGGCTGCTGCCCGCTCTCCAGGTGGGTGACCCACGGCTCTGCCGCCGGCTGGTGCTGAG
Organism: Eurystomus gularis; assembly: GCA_013400335.1. Lineage (NCBI taxonomy): Eukaryota > Metazoa > Chordata > Aves > Coraciiformes > Coraciidae > Eurystomus > Eurystomus gularis. The sequence goes on along the minus strand of VZZY01010226.1, from coordinate 49,052 downwards.
CGGGCTGAGACCCAGCAGCATCCTGCCCTGGCGGCATCGCGGGAGCTGGCGCAGCAGCGGGGATGGGCGAGCCTCCGTCCCCGCTCGTCGCACCAGCCCCGGTCTCGCGGCTCGCTCGGTGCCGCGGTGCTCGGCTGCTGACGTGCTTTTGCTTCCAGAAAGCGAAGATCGTGCAGGAGTGGAGCGGCTTGAGACCGACGCGCCCCAGGGTTCGCCTGGAGCGGGAGACCGTCCACCACCACGGGCAGTTCCAGGCCGAGGTACCGTGAGCAGCCCCCGACGCCGGGCGCCGTTAAACCGCCGCGCTAATTGTGCATCCGTCGCCGCGGCCTGGGCAGTGCGGCACCAACAGCCCGCGAACGCTGGAGCTTTTCAGCCGACACCTCCCCTCGCCCCGTGTCCCTCTCCCCTCCAGCAGTGGGTGAAACTTGGAATCTCCCCGTGTCAGAGAGAACCGCAACAGCTCTTTCAATTGCCCTGCACTGCTAATCCACCGTTTAGGAGAGGGGAGACCGGGCTGGCATGGGTTTCAGCGTGCCATCTGCTCTGAGATCCTCAGCACAGCAGCTTAGAATCATTGAATCCTTTGGATTGGAGGAGACCTCGAAGATCATGGAGTCCACCTTGCCGTGGAGGCCCTCACCTCCCCTTCAGGCCGTGGCCCAAGTGCTCCCCGGCAGCCCTGCGGAGGCAATCCCTGATTTCATTGTGCCCGTGTCTCTGTGCAGCTTGGAAGAAGAGATCAAAGCTCCAAAGGGGATGGCGGCTGCAAAACGTATTTAAATGTAATGAAAATGTAGTCAGTGTCTAGCTGGAGAGCCCTGGCAAGAAATCGATGTGTCTAGGCAGAGGCCAGAGCACCGTTCAAGGCAACGGAGCATCTGGAGGAGCTGGTGGGTGGCTCGGTTCCTTTGCTGGCACTCCAAACCCGCGCTGCCTGGGCACAGGAGAGCTGCAGCCGCTGCTCCAGCTGGGACCCAGGCTCCCGCTGAAGCCAAGCGATTTGCTGCGGCAGGAGCTGACACTAGGTAGGACGTGTGAGGTTGTGCTCTGAGGAGCACGGCCGCTGCTGTTGCGTTTCGGGGTGGCTGGAGCAGCAGGTGTGGAGGATGCTCCAGGGCCTTCTGAAGCACACGGAGCTTCTCCTGCCTCTCCCAGTGGCTTTTGGAGGGAGGGCAGGAGCAGGGAGCTCCCAGATTGAAGGGTCCTTCTAACAACAAGGACATTCCCAGGCAGTGCCGTGGCTCCTGGCTGCCGCCAGCCCCAGAGGGCTCCAGCGCAGCTTCCCCAGCCCTGACCCCTTCTCTTCTCCCCAGGTGATACACAACTATGGCCACGGCGGCTTCGGGATCACCATCCACTGGGGCTGTGCCATGGCAGCAGCCAGGCTCTTCGGGAGCGTTCTCCAGGAGAAGAAGGCGGCCAGCCCTCCGCAGCCCCGCTTGTGAGTCGCCTGCTCGCCGGGGGTTACCGTGACTGTAGCAGCTTCGAAATCACAGCAGAAAGATGCGAACAGCACCGGGATAGACACGAGCCGTTCCAGCCTCCGGCCAGCTCCAGCGCTGGCTGGTAGTGGCTCACTTTCAGGCAGCTGCCAGAGCTGTCGCTGCTGTCTCCCAGATGTCCGAGCTCCTTCCTCCCCGGCCTTGCAGAACCTACCTAAAGGACACGCTTTAAAATACGGCCTCACGCTCCGCGGCAACGTGCCCTCCTGTCCCGGGATCCGTCTGCAAAGGGCAGGCAGGGTTCGGCTCAAACCTCGGCAGTCCTGCCGTTCGTCTGCACGGTGGGACAGGATCTGAAACCAAGGTGGTGCCACCCGAGGTCTTCCCCGGCTGCTCCGACACCCAGCGTGCCAGATCTGCAACCTTCCCCGGGAGGCAAAAGCTCCTTAGTAGGAAGCAGCTCTGGAGCTCGCAGGGAAGCAACGGCAGCTCCGAGAGCACGTGCTCCTGTTCCAATAGCTTTTCTTACGGCCGTGCCAGGACCAAGCACGGGGCTGCAGCACCTGCTTAGTGTATCTGGCCACGGACAGCAGCGCTTGCCTAAAATGGCCTTCCCAGATGATGTTTCTAGCAACAAAAGCAACATGTTCCAGCCCTGTGTACTTGCCAGGCTCTATATATAGCAGAGAGCAAACGCAAAATAGCTGTTCTCGTCCCTAAAACTCCCCCGGGCCCTCCAGTTTCTCATTTTCTCCAGCCACCAGACTCGGCTGGAGCAGCAGCTGAGGGTGGAGCTGCCTCGGGGCTGGTCGTGCCCCCGAAGGGGTTGGGGACAGCTCCCAGGGCTTGTGGAGGGTGTTCTGTGATGCTGCTGGGGACCCACCACACTGCTCTGAAGGTACCGTCTGGCTGATTTTTCCACCTCACGTGTCTTCCCTGCTCTGAAAAACCATCACAGAGAAGGTACTGAACGGTCGAGAAGCTTTCACCTCCAGCCCAAAGGTCAGCGGTTGTCCCAGGTCCTGCTCACGGCGCCTGGCTCGCTCCCCTCCACAGATAAGCCAACAGTGTCTTACTCACCTGTGGTGCAGCTTCTGACTCCGCCTGTCAGAAAGAGCTCATGAACCTGGTTAGTGGAGCACCAGGAGGCTGCACCTCGTGAAGGAGAGACGCTGGATACCTCCTGGAGACCCGGATTTGAGCCAGCCCCAGGAGAAGTGCACGTTTCCTTCCACAGCCTGGCACCAGAGCTGCTCCCTGTCCAAGGACCTGTCTCCTGACGCCCTGCTTCAGGTTCACCAAGGAAAAGAGAAACTTGTGAAGGCTTTGTGGGAAGCCTCAGCCATCTGCTGCCCTGTCCCCTTATCTTCCTCTTGTGAAGGTGCAGGAGGGTTGTGTTTGCCTCTGCTGTGACACCTTGATGTTGGATGGGAATTACAGAATCCCAGAATCCCAGCACGGTGGGGTTGGAAGGGACCTCTGGAGATCACCTCGTCCAACCCCCTGCTCCAGCAGCTCACCCAGAGCAGGGGGCCCAGGATCGTGTCCAGGCACCTTTGGAATCTCTGCAGAGAAGGAGACTCCACCACCTCTCTGGGCAGCCTGGGCCAGGCTCCCACACCCTCACACCAAACAAGTTTCTCCTCCTGCTCCCATGGAACCTCCTGGGTTCCAGTTGGTGCCCGTTGCCCCTTGTCCTGTCGCTGGCACCACTGACAAGAGTCTGGCCCCATCCTCTTGCCCCCACCCTTTAGCTCTTGATCAGCACCGACTCGGCCACATCCAGCCTGGTCCAGACCTTCACAACCCTTTCAGTGAAGAAATTTCTCCCACTATCCAACCCCAGCCTCCCCTGCCGCTGCTGGAGCTTGTGCGCTGTCAGTGTGACACGGCTTTGGGAGAAGCTGCTCGGTGAAACTGCGCCTGCCCGATTCCACCCATCCCAAACCGGAGCTGTGCAGGAGCACGTTCTGCTCCCGTCTGCAGATCCAGGTGGGATTTAAGTCCAAACCTCTGCTGCAAACCCGGACCCGCTGGCCCGGGTGGGAAGAGCGGCGCGGGGCGGGCAGGGGTGCAGCATCGCCGGCGCAGAGCTGCCAGAAGGGTCCATTCTGACCTCGGGGCCTGCAGGAGCAGCGGCCCTGGGACCTCGCACGGCCTCGCAGGGGACAAACGGGACGGATTCCACGTGTCACGTTATTTGCAGGCTAATTTTGCTTATTTTCCAAAAGGCCACGATTTAATGTGTGTGCACAATAAAAGCAATACTCAAATACCTCGCGCGTGATGGTTTCTCTTCCCAACGACGGCAAACGGGAATTCCAGCCGCGTCCCAGCAGCTCGTCATTCCCTGCCCTTGCGCTCCCAGCCGGGCCCACGGAGCAGGGACCTCAAACCTCCGGACACCACGGCAAAGACGGCATCTACCGACCCTTCGTGCCAGGCCCAGAGAACAGCCAAAAACATCCTTACTGAAAAAACTATTTATTTGTTCAACATAAAATATCTAGCGTGGAATCAAACTACCCGAGGCTGCGCCAGTAACGTAGGAACGAAAGGAGTATTTTACAACAAGCTCGATAGACACCAAGTTTTTCAACATTAAAACGTGTCCAGCTTAGAAACTGTACATTCAAACGCGGGGAACATTCCCTGTTCTCTCGGGAAGCGGTGAGGAACCACCCACCATCCCCTCAAAGCACACGTGGAGAATTGTTATTCCCACAACAGCTTTGTGCCAGTCTCCCAGTCCCACCACTCTGCCGGCTCTCACCTTTAATTCCGAATTATCTCACCGGGTTGTCCGAAATGAACGAGCGACGTTAATTCCTCCCGCAGTGAAAAACCCTTCCCCGTGCGTGAAACAATCTTTGGAAGCTTCTTCTAGACATCAGCGGTGCTGCCGTACTAACAAAGGTGAGCTGTGGTCATTTCTAGGCTGTCGTGTATCCACCCAAAGGCTCTTCGGCTTTGCCATGAACCATCAGAAATGTCCTCCTGCTGTAACAGGACCCACCAAACCTGCGCCTCAGGCTCCTGCTGGTCGCAGCGCGGTGGGACCCTCCCTGTCCCGCTCCAGCCAGCTGAGCCTAAGCCCACCCATGTCCATGGGAGATGCTCCTGGACTTCAGTGAGCTTCAGATCATGCGTTAGGCATCACGATCTCAAAGTCAAAGACCCAGCGCGTGAGGACGTCTCAGCAGGACCGATCTGGGCATTTAGAGCACTCAAAACACGTTCAGTGCAGGATTCATGGAAAATGAGAAGTGGAAACGCTGTCGGTGGTTTTTTATACCGCAAATGTCACAGGTTAAAGCCCAACTGCTGAAAGCATCGAAGGGTTTCGCGTGGCCTGGATCGGTACCTGGGCAACGCTGACCTGCAGTGCACACGTGTGAGAGATGTTCGTTCTCCACCTCAGCCTCTCCCAATGTGCTTCGAAGGCCACCACAACGCGGCCCTTCGGGACTGCTCAATGTCGGCTCCAAAAAAGGAAGTGGCAGGTGAACATCGACCCTGGAAAAGCAGGATTTTAACTGAACCCACTTCATACCAAACGCGCACAGCGTCGAGGCCGCAGGAGGCGTTCCTTCAGGCCAACGCTTCCTCTGTGTTACGCCCCGCTGGATTCTCCTACAGGTCACTGAACGTGGGGGTGTTACACCCCACCACAAACACCGCCAATGGCAAGGCCACGTGGCGAGAGACACGCAGCATCCAGACACGATGCCCAGTACGGACCAGAGTGCCCTTGAGTGCCTTCACCAGCAGGAGGAAGAGGACGGGAGCGAGAACTGTTCTCAAAGGGTGGACAGTGCGCACTAGGCAAAGGCAAAGCAGGTTTTCCCGCTTGCTGGTGACGTGTGTGGTCTAGTAGTGACCTAACAGTGATCTAAACCCATCTGGGAATGGCTTCCTCACTGCCGGTGTCCCGGGTCATCCCCTGCATGTCAGAGGGACACTCTGAGGGAGCACTGAGCTACCCTGGAGCATTATCCAACCCCAGCCTGCCAGAAGGAGGTGAAACCAAGATACTTGTGCTGGTTGTCAGCACCACGAGAGCCCTGTCCGTTAACTGGGGACCAACTGGAGCTGGAGCACGCAGGACACCGAGACAGCAGAGACGGTGATACCCAACCAGCACATGGCAACAGCCACCAGAACAGACGCTGTTTCTGGGTCACCACCCACACCTGTGGTGGGAGCCCCTGCGAGCTGAGCTGCGTTTCCAAATTACTGTGAAAAGGAACATTTGCCTGTTTTGACCAACCACTTCCGGAGCCTTTCCTCGCAGCCGCCACCATCCAGCGGTGAAGGAATGAACGGACACGTTGGGGCCTTGTCAAACTTTAACGTCCCTCAGCAGAAGACACCTACGTGCGGAGTAGGAGAGACGCTGGATACCTCCTTGTATTAGTCCGAGTTTCCTCAGCTTAAGGAGTTACCCACCTGAACGTTCCGCCAGCGCTGGGTGCAAACAGCCCGAGGTGCCCTGGAGCACCACACCGCTCTACAGCCCTGCAAAACCCTCCGGGAACGCTGAACCCCAAACGTGGGCTCCCTGACCTCCTCCTGCCCCACACAAAAGGGGCCTGGCTCCCAGAATACCGCCAAACTTCTGCTGTGCAAAGCTGTGGCACACTCCCCTGTGTTTACAGGAGACAACCGACACACACGCTGTACAAGGGCGTCGCTTCCCGCAGCGCGGTGATGAGCGCTTCGTCCAGCTCACGTTGGGTTGCGTGCTCCTCAGGCTGGAGTCCTGGAAGTCAACTGGGTGGGACACGTCTCGGGTCCCTTATGCATCTCCTCGCTGCACGGCTACAGCCTCTGACACCCGGCTTCCTGCGCAGTGACAGGTTTCTGACAAAGACAACGAACACAACCTCACCCGGCCTCCGTTCCATTCTCCAAGAGCAGAATCATTAACCTTGAGGAGCAACCTCACAAGGAGTGAAGTTCCTCATCTAAGGATGATGGCAGGTCGGCTCTCCCCATGGTTTCTGTTTGTTTAGGACACGCCGCCAGCTTCATTCCTTTGTCACCAGCTTGACGCTACAGCCCACGTACAACCAGCAGCTATCAAAAAGTTCTGCCCAGCTTCTGTGGGGAGACACTCGAAAGCAGCTCCATCCCACCTGCTCCACGCAGCTCTTGAGACTGAGGCATTCTTATCAGAGCACCGTGAAGACACACTTGAGCAAACTGAGCAGAAACACCCCTGGTCCCCCGCAGCAAACCCAGAGCGTGCGTCTCCACACAGAGACACTGGTAGGGCCGTGGCAGTCCTCACCAACGACAGAGCACGTGGTGACTCCGGCAACGTGAGACAAGTCAAATTCTTCTCTAAACCACCAGGAGTTGAATTTCTTGGATGAGGTTCCATCCGTGCAACAAATCCCGCTCCTCACTGACTCAAACCACCTGCCTTGGGTGGGAGAACATTCAGGGAATCCTTTCCGAGCAGCCGGTGCCTGTGGATTCTCAAGCAACAGGACCCGGAAGGAAGGGACCTGGAACGCACTGGTGGGTCGGCCGTTACATTTTGGTGGTGGTGGCTAAAAAGTGCAAGGCAGGCATCTAACTCCTAACACCTACTCTGTAGCGCACGGAATCCACGGTGTGCTGTGCCAGGGACACAAGAAAGATTAACCGCTTGTTTTTAGGCATCAAGAGTACGTTATTTTAATTACAGCTTATACTGAGTTGCATTCAGGCAGCGATTTGCTTGACACGGGACATTTTAAGCTGCAGAGCTGACCATGCAAGCACGACAGACTGAAGAAAAACCCTTCCTGCGAAACTTCGAATGCTGTCTGGATCAAATGCCTCTCGAGACAGAAGTAAAGTTTTTATGAGTGTGAGCAAAGAGCAGCAGAGACACAATTTGCTGAGGTTCGGCCCCGGAGCTCCTGCGGTGTGACGCGTGACGCTGGCAGTGACGGTATGGTCAGCTTTCCATGCCTCAGGGCTGGGTTTTCTGTGGAAAAAAACCCCAACTGCTCGTATCGTCCAGCAGGTTTCCAAGTCCCATCATTCCTGTGATCCGGAGTTTGACCTGGCGACCGCTGGGGAATGGGATCCTCTCCCAACCATCTCCTGGCCCCACTCTTTGTGGCTGGACTCCTGTAAGCCGCGGCCTTTTGTTTCGATGGGCAAGAAGCAGGAAGCCACAGCGGCCAGCAGGCAACAGCCGCTGTAAACCACCAGCGTCAGATAGACTGAAGATTCCAACATCACCTGCAGAAAAAAGGCAGAAAGGACAAAACAGTACTGCTGGGGCTCAGCACGGGAGGACACACAGTCATAGAATCAGTAAGGTTGGAAAAGACCTCTGAGATCATCAAGGTCAACCACTAGCCCAACACTACCATGACCGCTAGACCATGTCCTGAAGTGCCACCTCTACACCTCCAGGGATGGTGACTCCACCACTGCCCTGGGCAGCCTGTTCTAGTGCTTAATCACACACAGATGCTAATGTAGGAGGAAAAGTTTTAATTACAGTATTGGGAAAGGTGTTCAACGCGCACTGCTGGGTAGTTCCCTTCCTCAGAGAGGACACGTAGCTATCAAACCCTGACAGAACAGTCGGCGTGACAAGTGTCACGAGGTGCTGCTACCCTTATAGACTAGACGGGACTGAAGCAAATCCCAAGTTTTCTACCAAGCCCTCTGCAGAGCCACCACCTCTGACACTGTCTCCTGAGCCCTGTCCCTGCAGAGCTTGGCCCCTCCCAAACTCCCTGTTGAGCTCTTTCCACATACGCTGGAGGTTTGTAGCCCCCAGGACCTCAGTCTGGGATCTCCAGAGAAAAGCGGCATTCCAGCAGGCACAGAAACTCCCTGCCTCTCATGAATCCCACCTCCAGGTGGTGGCTTCCACAGTGTCCTTCCATCCACCCACCAGCCTGCTTTTTGGTTATTTATCCCCCAACACATGGAGCTCTGGAGTAAGAGGCAAATTCAAAGAGAAGCCCCAACTCTCCTCAAGGAATGGGCAACAACAACCCTCCCTCGACACACCGTGCACCGATTGCTCTCAGCTTGGCCCTGACAAGCAGAAGAGCAGGTTCTGCATCATATTCCTGAGCCTTCGGTCTCAGGGAGAGAGGAGGATTTTACCTGTGCGATGAACGGGGTTATGAGGGCTCCCACTCGGGCCATTCCGCTGCATGTTCCCAGGCCCAAAGCACGCGTGGCTGTCGGATAAACCTGTGGACAAAGCATCAAGCCTGTTAATCCTAGTGGGAAGTTCTCTCCCCTCCAGCCTCCTAAACCAATGGAAATTAATATGTGGTACTACAACAAGTACTGTTAGACAATGAAAATGAGATCATCAACTCGTATCTGGGGTAAGGTCCATTGTGAAGAGGTCATAAAAATGACTTTCCCGCCATGTCCTCACTCCCCTTAAACATTCTCATTACAAAAACAACCTCCTTACCTCAGGAGTGTAAACATAAGCAGCCTGAAATCCTCCTGAAATAAAAGCTCTTGCAATGAAGAGCAGCACAGTAAGAACATTTCTGTGAGAATAAAAAGGAGAGCAGTGTTTGGGATTGTTCTGTACAATCTGTTTGGTTAACTTGGAGGCAAGTGCAATAAAAATGCTAAGTTTGTTAGAACCATTTCTTTTGTTTTTTTAATGAACCCTTTGTATTTTTTCTGGACCTTCACTATAACAACGATGCCAAACAATCTGCATTCCCACAATCACATCAGTTTTCTAAGTGTGCTCATTCTAACTGGCAGCTGCAGCCTACTGAAATTAGCAGCGAACGCCCAAGTTTATCTAAATAAGAAAAAGATCTTCCACATTATAACGGTGCTAACAAAAAAATGGCACACGAGGAGGAGAGCGCAGCTTTCCTGTTTAAAAGGCATGAACCAACCCGCTGCCAGGATTTCTGCCGCTTCGTAAGGGTCCTCGTCACAAGGTTTCTCTGCTATAAGGTTTCGTACGGTGCCTGGAAAGGTTTCAGTGCAGCGAGCTCTGCTCTGGCTGTCTGGTCGTTCCCTTGCTCCTCAGCCCCAAGGTGCAGACCTTGGCACGTGCGTGTGGCACGAGGGCCAGACGCGGTCGGAGCCAGACTCCCAGAGCCCAGCTGGAAATGTGGTACCGTTAAGGTTCAAGGGCAGAGCTGCCAGCTGAGTTGGTCTTTCAAAAATCTGCATGAAGGGTTCATATTGAACTACGCAAAAAACAGAACCAAGGTTCTTTTGAACGTTGAGCCCCACATATCTGCAATGCCAGCACCGAGCTCCAGTGGTCCACCTACTCCAATGGTTACCTCCTACTCAGACATAAGCTCTTATTTTCCCCTCTGGGCTGCTCTCTCTGCAAGGATTTCTCCTCTCCTGTTTCTTTCCGTTTCCTTCCAAACTCTGGTGAGAAAACCTGACACCAGCCTTAATACTTTCTCCAGTTGAGCATGGCCATCTCATGGCTTTTCAAACCACCAGTTCTCCTGCCATAATCAAGAGAGGACATGGATGAAGCAGCGACACCAGCTGCTCACTATGTTTCACTTACCTTCCAACACAGAGGAACAGCAGAAGACTGCAAAACGAGAAGACAAAGAAGGACAGGGCCATGGTTTTCTTGCGGCCTATCCGATCAATAATCCACAGTGTTACCAACACACCTGCGGAAGGAGAGAAGACGACCGTTGGGATCTGAGCAAAGGTGGAGGCTGCGGCAGCTACATTTTAACATAGGCTGGGTTGGTTAGAGTTGAAATGTTGCTCTCTCTTTCTTTAAAATACTTTGCTGGCAGAGGCAGCAATCACAGAGCGAGCAACCAACTCTGACATCTGCTGACCGCCGATGACTGCAGTGGTCACCAGTGAGAATGCTCGAAGTGCCTGCCTTACGTCTCACTGGAACAGCTTTGGTTCAGCTTCTGGCCATGGCTCCCTGCTCGCCTCCCTGCTGCCAGATTTAAGGGCTCTCTAGACCTGAGTATTTTCTTTCCATTCATATGTTGCCATCAAATTATTTCTCACCTGCTCTTTGATAAAGGCAATAGATCACGCTCTCTAAGTCTCACAATATTAAGTGCTCTCTCTTACGGAACGTCTCCATATCCTTTTAAAAGCTGATGTGCAGCAAGCGTGGGCATTATCCAAGCGTTGGAGCTGCCAGCGTCATATTCAAAGAGTACACGTTCTCTTTGCTGCCCACTGACACCCTCCCTGGAATGACTGCTCTGCACAAGACAGTCCTCTCAGGTAGCGACTATGTGTATTTGTCAGTCATAGACTCCCAACTTTTCACCAGTTCAACGGCTTCTCTTTGAGCATTTGTCCCTGAAACTATAACCCAGAGCACTGAAAATAACCTGACCGCTGCCTTGCGGTGTTACTTCAAACAGATCAACACTGAGGGACCAACACCTACATGTGAAGAAACAGCAGCTGTTAGACACTCCAGTGCTTGTCCTGCATCAGACCGTCCATTGAAATTCACTGGAAGTGACCAAAAATCCTGACTGGGACTGGACACTGAGCTTTAGGAGCAAGTTCTCCATTGATTCATTAGACCCACGATCCTTTTAAAATAGTTCTGGAAAGTCATTTATGGATAAAAGTTCAAGTGATTCTGCCCCTTTGATTTAATTGTTATTCTTCCTCAGCATGCCCAAGATGCTGCTTGGATAGAATCTATCGTCAGATGGGCCATTATAGCTTCACAAAGCAATTACTACTGATTTTATCTGTAGTGTTCACATGGGCAGTGAAGAGAGAGCTACAGCTACTGCATATATCAAGTAGTCCCAGCAAGGGGCTCCAGGTTGTGGGAAATACATTGGCCTAAGGCCAGAGGGAAGAGCTCGTTTCCCTTTCCAACCACGGCGAGCCCACGGCAGAGAGAACCAGCGCTTCTGACTGCTGCTTACCAGGGAATTCAGACAGTGTTGTCCAGAGCAGATCAGTGTAGTCTTCCTCTGTCAGATACTCACAGGTCAGGCTGCACTTGGCTTTAACTTCTTTTCTTCTACTGGATACTGTGGGAGGAAAAAGAAAAAAAAGCCAATAATTAATGTATTTTCAGTAATCTCCTCTCTGCTTCCTTTCCTCTACTCCTGCTGTGGCTTTATTGCTGCTGAAACTGATAGAAGGGATGTCCTGAAAAGACCCTGCCGCACAGCAGGTGTGTTCTACCTGGAAGATAGAGCTGGAACTGCGCTTTATAATCGTGTTTGTGGCAGGGCGTCTTACCTCTGCAACTGCTGCTATCAGAATGAAAACCGACCCTTCCTTATCAGCTGCACAGGCATAGTCATTTCTCCGTCCAGGGCTCACGAGAACGGACAGAAATAACATCAATAATTCATGAGAATTATTCTTCTCCTCTGAGAAGACCGAATAACACCCTGTCTTTGTAAAAATCTCTGTTTTTGAAGGGCGCCTGCTCCTCTGTGGAGGCCAACCAGAGTTAGCCCTCTCAAATACCTAACAGTCTCCTGTACAAGCTGGGATCTGTGTCTTCTCCCAGTACCACCCGCCTTCTTCCTATCACTTTCCAGCTATCAGACAGTTTTCACTAATTACGACTGTTCCCAATACAATCACGCCCCTCCTGGGGAATTAAACTTTTTCAAGCCTCTTCTTAATGTGCTCGAAGCACCTTTTTTTTTTTTTTTTAAAACACAAAAATCTGCAACAAAAAGGGTGATGGTTTCTCACCATTATCTTTTTTCTCAGCAGGTCTTCACATTGTGAGAACCTGGGAGCTCCGTGGCAGCAGCAGTTCTCTCTCTCTCAGAACTAATTAGGCCTGTCCAATCTGGAAACTTCCATTTATTCAATCAGTTTTTTTCCCCAGAAGAACAGACGCTTTTTCTAACAGGTCTCCCTTGAAGACTGTCTTGCTGTTTTACATTTTGGCTCAGAGGCACTGCAGGACCTCTCTGCATTGTGCAGGAGATGAGGAACAGTCTATCAGAAATGTTTAAAATAAGTAACCCTCTAAGTGGATGCCTTAAAATTGCGGCTGGCAGCCACAGTCCTTTCCAAACTCACAGCAGAAGGTGATCTAATAAAAGATATTCCACCACTTAACTGGGTATATTTAAAAAGAAAAGATGGACTAGTACTCACTGCTGCAGACGTCTCCTGCTTGAAAGAACTCTGTAGTTAATAAAACTAACCCGTAATATGAAAAAGCATTGGAAAACCTGCAAGGAAGAAAACAAGAGGAAGTCTCAGCTGGACAAACCTATAGCAAACAACACGAATCAAAACTGAACCCACTGTGTGAGGACTTCCACCAAGTGCTGCCTCAGAGCTATTTCCTATCAGCATTTGGAAAATGAAAGGGCAATTAGACTGAGAATGCTCGTGATTGGGTGGTTTAATAAATTACAAATCAATACAGGCTGGGGTTTTTTGAGGAGGAAACCGCTATATTTTAGTGCTACTGTCAAACAGCTCCATTAAAAACCATTTAGAACCGTGCTGGCACTGAGCCATTTATACTTCCTCTTACCATATAAACCAGAGTAACAATGTGGTCCATCTAAAATGGGGCGTAAAAAGGTCCCTCATTTTCCCTCGGTCTTCCTGTTGAAAACAAGCACAAGTCAGACGATCAGGGCACTCACTGGTGCTGGACTGGAGCACACGGAGGGGCAAGGGACAACACAATACACAGTACTCGGTGCTGCACCTCAGGATGAGTGTTTGGTTTCAGCTGAGGGCTCTTCAGACTGTAGGAGCTACGCTGGAGCTGAGATCCAAGTAAAGAATTCCTCTGCCAAGGGGAATTCTCTAGGAGCACAACGATACCAGCTCATGCACAGGGCACACTCTTCCTCCACAAGGAAGGTGAGGCTCTGTCAGAATAAGGTGGGGCTGGAGAGAGGCAGAGCAGAACTTTGCCCATCCACAGGTGGCCGGTTCACGCAGCCCCCAGGCAGCTCCTGTAGCTCAGAGCAGCCCCTCAGGGCTCCTGATCTGGGGTAAGGCACCGAGGAGCTACCACAGGCCCTCCTGCAAGCAGACCCCTTTCCAACTGCACGGCTCTCGGAGAGACAGAGCGGAGGGCTCAGCCCCTAAACTTGTGGTTAAGGAGAAGTACTTTCCCACCCCACCCTGAAAACAAACCCAAAGACAACCAACAAAGTGGGAGAGCGTTCCTGCACAGCCCTCTGAAACTACCACGACTCAACCGTGCACTCGTGAAACTCTCGGCAGCTCAAATCCTCCCTGATCCAGAGCTTGGAGAATCAAACCCGTGTCTCTGGCCAGTGAGACGCTGTCATTACCAAGAGGCCCCTGCTTAGCTCTACAGTCCTGCTCTTGTGCAAAGTGACAGACATCCTCGCTCCCCTGCCCTTCCTTCCTCGCTAACTTTGGCACTTTCTTTTCTTATAAACGTCTGCCCTTTGTTCTGTGAACGTGGAGCTGCTTTCTACGCTGACAGGGGTGCTGAAAAGTTGGCCATAGAAAGCTGAAATGAAAAAGAAAAAAACAACCCAATGCAATTTGTACAGTAACGTGCAGCCCAGAAGTAACAGCCCGAATGACTCCCTGCACGAGGGCTGAACAGGAGCGTGGGGCTTCCCCACTCCAGAAAATCAGGATTAGATTCAAAATGAGGCACTGCTGAAGAGTCAAATTCCACCTTGTCTCCTGAGTTCTGATCCGGGAATTCTGCTCGGAGTTCTTTGGTAGCCTCAAGGTTTGATTTTCTTTAGTAATAGGGTCTTAGAGTGAGGTTAAATAATGTTAATCCCCACTTTAAAGGTCCTTTTCACTTTCAGGATTTTCATGCAAATAAAAACGAGAAACTCACTCTTTCTTACTGGGAAAGAGGCACCTACGATCATCTCGCTTTTTATCACTGGTTGAGGAATTAAAATTGAACTTAACATTGATCATTTGCTTATAAAAAGGTAGCCCAGTCTGACAGTATCCCACGTTATTAATGTGCCTGTTACTTGTACATACCTGTCTGGAAATAATTAATTTTCCCAAAGGCATTGGAGCTCCATTTTCTGTTGCTATCCGCTTCAAAGTGGCAATTGCTTTCTCTTGATTTCCAGATAATACGTCATACCTGGCACTTTCTGGCAGCCACTGAAGAGAGCAAAGCAGATCACACACACAAAGATATTAACACCACAGCAATAAACAAACCAGGGGTTTTCTCTGTGGGCTTACAGTGGGAAATCTCAGTGACTCTAGCAGACCACTCGCATAAAAACAGGTTACAAAACCCATCTTCAACACTTCAGGGAACCATTTTACCAACGAACCATCTTTCTGCCCAATGACAAACTCCCCATGAGGCTTTAAGAAACTGCAAAATGCCACTTTCCCCATAATGTCAGAACTCCAGCCTAAAATCTTTCCCTTCTGTTGCCTTGGGTTTATTTTTGAGGAATGTCAGGCATTTCTGTAGGTTCTTTACATCCTGCCTTCTCAGTAGGAAAGGCAAAGCAGCCAGGGCAGATAACGAGGTGCTCCAGGCTTTCCAAAATCTGCATTTTTAAGCTCCTTTTAAAAACAAGCATGTTAACACCTGTATAACTGGGGGTATTTCTGAAAAACAACGACAGTGACTACAGAATAATCAGAGCTGCAGAACAACCTGACAAGGAAACAGGACACGGTCTAGAGGGAGGTGTCCCTGCCCACGGCAGGGGGGTTGGAACTAGAGGATCTTTAGGTCCCTTCCAACCCAAACCATTCCATGATATATCTTTGAGAAGCCTGAGTGACTGCAAATGTATCACCTAATAGAGCACTGAAGCTCAGGTTTAACTCATACACATCTTAGACTCTAACCTGCACTATGCAAATTTTACCCCTGATTTGGGTGGATTTAAGCGGACAGCAATTATTAAAGTTATGATTTTGTCCACATAAATTCAAAACTTTAAAGAGCAATCAGGGAAATAGCAAGAGCTTTTAATAAAATATTGATTCCACTGAGCATAGTTAAAAAAAAAGTCATTAAACTGGAAAGGTTTCCAGGCCTGATCCGGTTTCACAAAATTCCACCATTGTCCTTGGGCAATTCCAGTGACACAAACACAGCTCTCACCGGAATGTTTTTACTAGCACCCTGTGGAAACAACAGCAT
The DNA here is from genome assembly GCA_013400335.1 of Eurystomus gularis. NCBI lineage: Eukaryota > Metazoa > Chordata > Aves > Coraciiformes > Coraciidae > Eurystomus > Eurystomus gularis. Next base: position 33,512 of record VZZY01010226.1, on the reverse strand, counting down.
TTTTGTCATTATTTCAGATGTTCCAAAGAAGACACTGATGGACAACTCAAAACTGTCACGACTTCCTTCAGTCAGGTCAGGTAGAGAACTGGCAGCCTGATGGAACATACATTTGTCTTTGACAGAACACCTACAAAGCACAGCACAGCGAAGAGCAGAAGTGGGAGGGCAGAAAGAATGAGAAGCCACCGCCAGCCTAGAGTGGGCATCACCAACACTGCTAGAAGGACTTCAAACACCGTCCCAATGGCCCAAAAGACCTGCCGAAGGGAAAAGAAACAGTCACAAGTGAGAATAAGAGCGCTCTTAAAGCCTCCTTCTTTGTAACATTCCAAGACATGCTCTCTAGGGACAGCCAGAGACATTGGGCCGGACGTTTTAAGGGGATTTGTTTAAATGTTGCAGAAGAGGAAGTGTTTGTTTCTGAAAACCCAGCATCTCCTTTCTCTAGATGCTCACGTTTAGCTGTAGGTAGCCTCTCATAAGGAACAAACTCATCACTTGGTGTTTCTTAAGCAAAATGACTATTAATAGATTTATGAGTATTATTCCCAGCTACCACCATGAGATTTATAGTGTTGGTTTCCTTACCAAACCCAAGCTACCAAAGCCACAGAGCTCGGCCTGTAGATAAAAGAAGAAATTGATCCTCTCTAAGCAAACGCTGGAGCCAGCACCCTCCTGCATATCCCACCCATGCAGCATTCCTCTCCTTTCGTTTATGAACCTGCTCAGCTCATTATTTAACGCTCAGGACATACTTCTCACCCAGAGTTGCTCACAGCCAAGCTGTGGCAGGACAGCAGTGACACAGAAAGGAGCAACTCACCTGCTGAACGCTATTTACGAAAGATTAATCGACTGAACACAGGAGTATCTTAGGAGGAGGGGTTAGCACTGAGAAGCTGTTGCAGTTGGGTGAGGTTTTCCACAAAGCTGCTCTTTCCAAACTGACTGCTGCAGACGAGTGCTGCTCTCTGACCCTTGGGCCAGCCAATAAAGGGCTGCAAATTTTGCCTTAAAGTATTTTATAGGGCAAAATTCTGCTCTCTGTGACATTCACACATCTGGATTGAGCACGAAGAGCTGAACTTAGCCTCGCATTGACTGAACAGTCAGTTCTCCACTATCCGTTACTGAGCTGTAGATTAATTTCACCATGAAATCAGCTGACACCCAGATGGCCCCCATTGTGCTACCAGCACTGAGGCAGCACTGGATGCAAGTTCATTGGCAAAAAGACAGATTCAACAAGGAGAGTGGAGCGTTACATGGATGCTTCATGCTGCCCTTGGACCAGAGCTGGCAGCAGTGTGTGGGGGTAACCTCAGCTCCGCGCTAACTGGGACAATCAAGCTTTGCCTGCAGAGATGTGGGACAGTCAGTAGGATTGAATGAAGGGACCCAGTAGCAGGATTTGTCCCTCTCAGGACCAGGACACACAGCTACACTGCTCACCTCTATCAACAAAATGCATTTTGCTCTGGCTTTCATCGGAAGGAATTCAGCGTATAAGGTTACCCTGTGAAGAGTCAACGTTGAGAAAAATGTCAGATTAGCACAGTGAGGAAAATGCCTTTGATGCTTGTGACAAAACTCCCACTAGCTAGACAAACGGGGGATTGATCTCTGAGCAGCTTCCCAGAACCCAGCTCATCGAAGTACAAAGTTGCACACAATTATATTAGATCGGTGATTAAGAGGAGAAGGAAGTAAAATCACGTCATGAGGAGATGTAGAGCAGTCCCCTGTATATCACAGCGGAACGCAGGAGCTGATTCGCTGTGCAGACCTGTTGTCTTAAGAGAATACTCTGTATCTTTGCAAGCCTGGACGTTGGCACTGTGAATGAATAGTCATCCCCAGCCCTAGATAATATCTTGCAGAAAACTCCCAGAGGAGGGAATTCAGCTTCTCAGGTGCAGCTCTGACGTACGTACAGATGGAGGGATAGCTGCTAGAGTCACTTAATTCATTATTGTTGGATGCTTTCTTTTTAAGAGCACCTTTCATAAAATTCTCTCTCCCACCCACCACAGAATATAAAATCATAAAGACACATGTTGTCTTTCCACTGAAATTCAGCCCCTCACAGCCAAAGCCCCACAGCTTGCTTAAGGACACTAGAAAGGAGCTCATTTTCCTGCTTCATACATATTTACTCCTCTGTCAAAGGAATCACTATTTTACTTAGAAGAAGAACCAGACCCAGCAGCAGCAGAATCCACCGGGAGTTCTGTAACCAGCTCTTTGTCCCTCGTGGAGCGAGATCCCTCTGTCAAGAGGCACTGGCTGCGCTGCAGCCCTTCCCCTGTGGGTGAGACGTGTTTGCAGCACAGGCCGTTACAAACTCTGCTGCTTTGTCTTTACTGTTCTCCTGCCTCATGCCGATCGTGCTCTGTTGGAAGTGCCCGGCAGAAACCGTCGGACCGTTGGTCAATACCCAGCAGGCCAAGGGCTTTCTGGTTTTTCATACATGTTGTGCTTTTTTGCTGCTTGTAAAGGTGGGCAGGAGAGCAGTAAAAAAAGATTAATAATATTGTGATGTTCCTTGTCGGCTCTGAATCTCTTATCCGGGAACGGCAATAGAAAAGACAGGATATTGCCTTGCCTCCTGAAGAAGTCTAGGAGCCATCCATCAAAGTTAGACTGACTACTCCAAAATAGCACCTCCATGGGACAAGATATCAATTATTAGCAAGGATAAAAGACTACGCAGGGAGAGAACGGCTATGCTCTTCCCTTTACATCCATAATTAAAAGCCTAGAGCAGAGTTATTTATTGCAGGTGGAAAATTCAGAGATCTTCCTCTTCAGCGAATGGAATGACCCAGTAATAGAGAAATATCCTGACACTACCTCCTTAGGAGCAACACGTCCGAGCCAGCACGGTATCTTCAGTGCCCCAGGTCTGGGCTGTGCGGTTTGGGATTCCAACCCCCCAGGCTCAGACACAGAAGTTCAGGCTCTGACCAAGCAATAATCTGCAGTTTTACACCCAGGAGTCAGGGCAAGGGTTTAGGTCCTAACCTATCTTACAAAAAAAGGGGTTGGGACAGCCGAACAGAGACTTGTCTTCCATTGGACATAAGCATTAAAAAAAAAAAAAGAATAGAAAAGAGAAAGTCTGGACTTGTGAATATTTACTTACGACTGAGGCACTCCTCCGATCCCAAAGCCCACCAGGCCCCTCAGCACCAAGATCCAGCTATACACCGGTGCAAAACCACTGAGGATCCCATAATAGAGTGTCCACAACACGCTGATCTTCAGGCCCTGTGTTTAACAAGCACGAGGAAAAGAGCTTCTGTTGTAACACAAATTAGCCAAATGTAACGTGAAGCTTCAAACTCCTTTTATTTCATGAGAGGGCAATTCTGGTTCTGCTTCATTCTGCTTCACACACGTGGACAACGACATTTGTGAACACCACGCACCGAAACATGCGCACTGTAGAAGTATTAGAATATATTCCAGCAGGAGCTGAAGACTTACTGTTTTTCTGCCGTACTGGTCTGAGATGTTTCCCCAGAGGGTGGAGCTGGACATCATTCCCACAAACACCACCTGCGAAACACCAGAAAAAAAAAAAATCTTCCCCTTAACAACAAGGCAAGTGAAAATTTCCTTATGACAGCAAAGAGAACACAACTTCACAGGGAAACTAGCCAATTTCAGCTCTAATAATAGAGCAAAAGGTGTTCTGGGTATAGTTCCTTTGCAGTAGAGACTCTTAAAGACAACTATTCATCCAGTGGGATTTTTCAAAAGTCACAAACTTCACTTCCCTTGAGTGGGAAGGGAATTTGCCCTTGCCCAGGAATGGGGATGGATGTCTGCAGACTGTTCAAGCCGAGGTCTCTCAGCTTGGCCCATGGTGGGCCCAGTTTCCCTTGCTTTTGCTGAGGTCTGGAATCTAAACACAACATACATCAACCGAATCTCTGCCAGGCCTCCTGGGATCACCTCCCCCTTATCCTACCTGCTGATTTGTGAACTACTGAACTAGACCAGTGCTGAATATTTTTGAGCTTTTGATAAACGGAAGAAAATGAATCATCAGAAATGATTGGAGAGCACAACTTGCCACTAAATGGAAATCACTGCCTTGTTTCTGGGTTATGGGTTCTTTTGCCGAAGGGTTTTCATAACCCACAAAATAACATTTGTTCTGCATCCCAGCAAGGCCCCGCTGAGAGTTTCACGGTGTTACCGAGGGGCCAGGCACGTGGAGAGAGGAGCAAGTGCCCAAGATGGAGAGGGGAAGCAAACAGGCACCCCTCAAGCAGCAGTTCCCCAGTTCCAATGACCATCTTCCCAAAGAAAAGCTGATGGGTGTTGCTTGAGGAGCCCAGTACTTCTCAGGCAGCTCACCTCCCAGCTCCTGTTGCCATTCTCAGCAGGCTGTCTCAGATTTGAATGGGGATAAAATTAGATCTTTCAACTTTAGAAAAGTCTGGAAAAAGACAGAGGTGTCCAAGAAAATATATTGTACCCTTTTCAGAGGTGACACCAAAAAAGTACAGTTGATTCTGTAGATGGGGAGAGAGAAGAAATCCTGCTCAAGGAAGGTAATGACAAAACCCAAGCACGTTTCCCCCATCAGTGCAGTAAAACAGGAATTGTCTGCGAAAGCAGCGCGTGGCCAAGCAGTAAGTGGGATGAGAAGCTGTTCTGTTTGTCACCGCTTTTGTCTCGTGTTTTGTCTCATGCTACGGGAAAGGACCTGATCTTAACCAAGTTAAATCAACCGAGCGTTTTGCTCAAGTTACACAACATTAACAGCATCAAAAGCTAAAGGACAAAGAACTGTAGGAGTTACAGCGCATGCCACACAGCAGTGGCACATGCCAAGAGAAGGGTCCCAAAACTAGTTCTCTTCTCCCTAAAAGCACTGCATGTTTCCAACACCATAGCACCGTACTTTGCGGTGCTATTACGGGAGCTCTGCTTGCAAAGGTCACCGGATGATCCACCTCAGAAAGCAACTGCTCGCTCTCCCTCACGCTCCCAGTTCGTATACGTACAAGTGAGCTTAAATGTGGTAAGACAGAAAGATTTTCAAGAAAGACAGTCAAAATTTACCAATCCTTTTTTTCCTTAATCAAGTGATTTGAATTTTAGGATGAGTCTGAGTCAATTCATATATTTCCCTGATAATCACATGGAACTTTCAACCTGAAACTTGCAAAATTTCCTCAGTTCTCACTGAGTTTCATTTCTTCAAGCTCTGGCTTTTAAAAAAGACTCATATATTCTTCCCAGCCGAAGGCAATCTGCAAAGGCCATGGACGGATTTAACTCTGGGAATAAAGCATAGTGTCGGAATAACAATGAGTGGAAAAACCTTACAGAATACAGGAGCTGTCAGTTATTTTTCCTACCGATGTGAGCAATGCAACCTGCCAGCTTGGTAATCGCCACTCACAATGAAGCTGAGGAGCTAGGATACTTAAAATCATCATTTCCATAGCATCTGCCATCTAGAAGGAGAAAAAGAGAAGCACAAATAAATAACTGCCTGAAAATTACATTGTCATAGCAGTCAATAATACACTTCATTGAAATGAACAGTGTTTCTGCTCTGTGCCACTCCTACTCTGCAGATGAAACAAAACGTTTACCTGTGCAAGGTACAGAGGATGTCCACAGGGTAGAGAAAAAACCAAAAGAGGCGCACTTTTAAACTAATTTTTGATTATCACAATGTTTAGCAACTTAATCCCTTTCTCCCTTATTCACTGCTTCGGGATTTGTAGCAATTATATTGACAGATCCCCTGCAGACCAGCTCCTGACTTAGGATTCAAACCACGGCTCGTTGTAACCCTATAGTTAGATGATAGCTGGTAAATACAGGCTCCAGGTATCATTACAGTCAAATATGCTACAGCAGATGTAACACACAGCGCTTCAGGAGCAGCAGCAAAGGGAAAACGAAGCCTGTCTTTCTGCTCTTGCTGTCAAGGTTAAAAGTAGAAGCACCGGGTTGCTGTTCACCTGACACTGAGCATACAATAATACCGACCAGACAGCAAGCAGAGATTGCAGCTAATGGGAGGAATGTGGCAAAATCTTTGCATGAAAACTACAACCTGCCTCTGGAGGGATAAGGAAGTAAAGAATCAAAATAATTTTTCAAGCCCTGATTTCTAAGAAGTTCAGAGGCAGAGAAATCATTCCCCCCAGAGAAGTTCGAGTCCAGCTGGCATTTTAGAATTTCAAGTAAAATTCCTTCTTTGGTGTCCAATTATCTGGTTGGCGCCTTTTTGCCAACAGAGGATTGCTACCTTATTTAGATCACGGAGATTCTCTGCCCGATGATCACGCAATTGACCTTGATAACAATTACTTGCCCATGCTAATCCCGTAATAACAGACAGCTTCCACTGGAACTTCCCAAATCCAATGGCTTCCACCGCATCTTCCACCATGAAAGTATCTAGGAAGAAAACAATTCCAGTCCAGAAGTGGATTCCTTTCCCAGGAAGAGCCATCCCTTGAGACAGCATTTCTGTGAAGGCAATTACTTATTAACCGAGTAATCTACTGAGATCTAAAATATCTCACAGAGAGCTACTGGCTTTCATACAGTTCCTACTCCGGAAAACCTCTGTGTTCTTCAGGAATTGTGCTAAAGCCAAAATAATTCTAAATATTCCTGGAATATTTTCTTCAAAGAGAAGTAAACCAGTGCAGCACCAATGACTCCAGCACATGTTCAGCCTCTTCCTCCTGGGAGCAACTCCCCCAGCCGCCGAACTGCAGCTTCCTCTGGTGAGGAGCGCACGAGCTGTTCACCAGCACGCAGTGGTCCTGTGCAAGTGATGGGAGCTGCTGAAGAATATTTTACTGCACAGCATCAAACGGTAATTATTCGGATAAAGAATTCATCCGAGACACATACATCTTAAAACATAGTTTTGTTAAAAATGCTGATAGTTCTCGTTTCCTGCACGTCGTCATGACCTCGTTATTTCGTTCTATCTGAAGGAGCTGAGATATCGCAAATTCCTTTGCTCCAGTGCAAGAGTAAATATGCAACAAAAATATCTGTTGAAATTCAAGCTCTTTAAACCCGTTTAAGTCTTGAAGTTTTAACACTTCCAGCAGTTTAAAAAGTATGTTCATCACAGGAAAGCTTATCTACCTATGAGTTGGATGTTCCCACAAAACAAAAGACAAAACCACACCCTGCAGTCCCAACAGGAGCCCCACCCAACAGGAAGCTCTTCTAACTAATCAGCTCCTGGTTAATATACCCCTGTCCTCACCCACCACCCCAACCACGACCACCTGGGTGAGGCTGGAGCCACAGACTCAGGGGGACCAGGTTCTGCCTCTGGAACATGAAGCCAACAGAAACAACAAAACATTCTACTAGGTTGTGACTCATCCACAGGTCAACTCCAACTTGGGGCCCACAACTTGGGCCCCAGCACTTCAGGTGATGAGCCAACAGAAATTCTACATCTATCAGCAGCCTTGCTCTGATGCACTGAGTCTCTGGAGAAACCCATCGTGCTCACTCCATCCTCTTCTGGCTTCCTAGTGCACCAATATGGGAATAAATAAGTCCCTGGGGAAACAGTTGTCCTATAAAACTTGAGACAACACCAACACTTCTCATATCTCCTTGGTGTTGCCTTCAGGGCAGCTGGCACGTCTGTGCCAGGCAGAAAGCAGAGCCTGGGATGTACGTTCCTCCTGTCCCTCTTGTCCTCTAGGCAAGGAGGAGACAGGAGCACTGCAGAGGCTTCGTGCTCAGCCCTGAAGGTCAGCCTGGCTCCTGTAAACCTGGCAAGCTTTTAGGACTTCTAAAGAAAATGAAGTCAAACCTCTTGTATGAAATAGGTGGAGACAACTGGAAACACAGCTCCTCAAAAAGCACTATTCCTGGTAATATAAAAACAAACACACCTTTAGCAGCCTCAGAGAACAAAGGAACTAAACCACGCTTTTCAGGTGTAACATCATTTACCTGTGTTATTGTTTCCTTCTTTTATCTGAGCATCTTTAACTCCTCGAAACCCAACGTATTTAACCTGGTTGCAACATGACTGAAATGAGGAGGCCACACCTTTCTCCTTAGGGGAAAACGAGAGACCCACTCACCATCAGTTGGGTTGGCAAACTCTTTTGGCACCGCAGCTCCATCCTCTAGCTCCACAGGCTCTAGCTCCGTCCGAACACCCTCAATCTGAATCTCGTGTTCTCCTGAAATGACATCCTCATCTGACCTTGAACTTTCCCCGGTGCGGCGAAACTTGACCACCCTAAGAACACAGAAAGAAGGATTAAAACTTGGCTGGGTCTTGTCCTGGTCGAAGCCTGTTTGGTTTGTCTTTAAGCCCTCTTTTGGTCCAAGAGCAGCCAGGTTTCCCCCCACCCTCCTATCTCCATCTCACACTCACAGAGTACGCCACGGCTTTTCTTTGTGTCTGCTTTTAGATCCGGTACCCTCTTGGTTGCTACTGGCTTTGGAAACATGCCGAGCACATTGCTACGTAACACAGCCATCAGTTCTGTACAAAAAGGATGTTACCGTGCTAACGATCAAGTTATTAAAAAATGCAGGCTATGAAAATATGCTGAAATGATACATATTTAATGATAACCATGTTTGTGCGCCCAGACTTTTATTGTGAATTAGGCAGAGCTGTGTCACTGAATTCCAGCTGCTTTGCCCTCGTTGGAAGAGCCCAAGTTCTTTCCCTGTTGTTTCCACAGGAGTGGTCTGTGTCTCAGGAGAAGCGGAACTCCTGAAACGGGTCAGATTTTTAAACGCTACCTAGTGAAGTACGATTCATAAGATAATTCAGTGAATTGATTGATTTTCCTCCATCACCATGATGATGACTCTGTGACTACGACTGCTTTCATCTCTCGTCTTAAACTGAAGTCTTTAATATTACGTAATTAACTAAATACCTGTATTTTAAGAAACTATTTGATTGCCAACACTTGGCTCATCTGTGTGTTTTTTGGCTCTCGCAGGTAATGAGGGGGGACGGAATAAGGAAGTGAAACAAAGGATGGTTTCTCTTTCATGGTCCAAGTCAGGAGTGGAGTGTACCAGCCCTGGCACATGGGACCACGATTGTCACGAGTGCCACACTCACAGCCACCGGTATTTTATGGCGTTCCTGGCACTAACTGGGAGAGAATCATCTAATCTCTGCAGCAACCTTGGAGAGACTAAGACGTGGAAACAGAACCTTGCTAAATTGATACAACATTCATGTTTCAGTCAGAGTGATTCTCTGCAATGCTTCATGTACATAGAGGAGGCCCATTTTCCAGTAGTTAAGTTTCCTGATACAAAGATTTTGGCACAGATCTACCATAGTTAACTCAACAGATTCCTCAAGCTTCCTTCACTTGACCTGGGACATCGGTGTAACTTCTGCACCTCGGCAACTGACAAATTTCTTCGACTTCATCAGAACAGTTTTTTTGGAAATAGATTAAATAAGTTTTGCTGTTACCTCTTCCGACTTCCAACGGCTGAATGTTTTAATTCTGCAATAAAGACTAGCAGAGAGCCTCTCAAACCTCAGTTTAACCCTTTGGTGTAAGGGTCAGCAACACGAAACCATCGGCACCCTGAGCGGGTGCAGCCACAGCGAGCTGGTGTGGGTGTGCCACTTCCAAACGTGACTGGAGAAACTCCTCCCATTTGGCAAGACCTCCACTCTTATTTTCTCTTAGAAGCGCTGATGACACAATCGATACTTAATATAAGGGCAAAGGACAAAACTCCCATAAAGTATTTTGGTCCAGCAGTGGACAAGAAGATGGAGGAACGAACATCTGGGTCACCCGTGGGGTTTGTTACAAAAAGGCACATCCTGGCCACGACCAGCCAGTCAGTCCAGCGCAGGATTTCACTGCGGCAGAAGTATAAAGCAGAGGGATACAAAACGATAGTATTTTTATTTTTTTTCTCACAGTCCTGGCACATATATTATGTGCCTGAGCACATCCCATCTGGAGAACTGCACGTAGTCTGGCAATAACCTAGAGAGAGGACACTGACCACTCTGTGAGGATATCGCTCATCTTTAGGACAGCTGCTTTGCAGGCTGCTGAGATGTTTTGGGATGATTATTTCAGGTAAACAGGGCATTCCAAGATCTCTGTGGGGCAAATATTCCTTGTACCACTTTAGTAATGCTCTCAGCTGCAGCAGAAAACCGGAAGCTCTTCTTCTGGCCTTTATGTCTTGGCAGACAAACAACAGAGTCACAAATTCTGTTTTCTAAGATAACATTTGAAGATCTCAAATGTAAGAACACAGAGCAAAACCCCAGGCCTCTTTGAAATGAGCATGAAAATGACACTGGCTGCAGTGAAACTAGGGTTTCCCTCACAATCTGATCTGAGGTATGCAGAGGGTCCTCTCAGTTGTAATAAAAGACAAACAAACAGTGAAACTCAGGTTCATATTTAGCCCCCTTGAGAAACTCAATTTTAAATTTGCTTAATCTGATTGTTTTTTAACCTCAGTAAAATGATCTTGGTTTGAATTTTCTTTTGCTGACCCTATAGGACAAACACAAGGAATTATTACTCTCCTGTTAAAATAATCACTGAAGATAAAATCCTTATATGACCTATAAAACACAGACCCTCAGCAAACAACCACTGACCGTTGGGTGACTTTTTTATTACTAAGGGCAATTAATATCAAAGTACCATTCATATCTTGTCTGCCAAAGCTTTACAAGCACCTGGTTTAACTACACAGGAAGTAAACTTCGATATTTGTGCTTTTTCAAAGGAAAACCTATTCCTTTTTCAAAGGATAAACCATTACTATAACCATTAAAACTATTACTATAACTTCAGCAGTCCCAAAGCCGGGTGCAGAATCGTTGAAGCATATGGACACATTTTCCCCAGATTTCTGGAGGTCTAAAGTGTCATTACTCCATGGGATTATGACTGAAAATCACTCATACACCCTATGCTGGTAAGTGTTCAGAGTCCTAGTAAGCCACAGGCAAAATGAACATGCCAATACAATCTTTCCTGACTTTAAAGTACCTGATCCCAAATCCCTGTATGACTGTTGCTTCTTTTGTAATATTTGTTGAAGTAGACTTTCAGAAAGGACCATTTTGGAGATGATGGTTCCAGGTGCTATACAAAGGCAGAGACCGATCCGAAAACCGTAAATACTCCAACAGCAATCTGAGTAGAGAGCTGTCTAGCCATATTCCTCATCACAGGAAATAAAAAACAGTATGTTTATCACTTAGGAACCCATGAAACAAATTGACACAAATGAAAAGAAACACACAGAGTGATCTTTACTGTGCAAAATTCTCCAGAGCTGAGACATCTCAGAGAGCTGCATTTGCTTGCAAGATCTCACAGCACTGGATAAGTCTAATTACACCTTCATTTAAAGATTCTTGAGAATATTCTTCTGCGGTGGGTTTTTTTTTTAAAGATTGGGAAAAACGGCCTAATGAAATCATGGCTTATTCTTTTACCAACAAGCTGAATGCATCCAAACTATGCATTTAAACACAGGAGTTCATGTCCATTTTCCCAACTTATCAGAAATGTTATGGGACAGTTTTCTCTGTGACTGACATGAGCTCATTAATATTTACAATCAACTTTAAGTATTTATTCCCTGCCTTGCGGCATCAATGATTTATAAACAAGAATACGTTTCAAAGCACCTAATAATGGAGCAGTAGGAGAAATGCTCTTGTTTTTAAAGGAAGCATTTTGCATTCACGAGAAGGCAACACTGGTGCGAAAAGGCAGCAACGCATTCATCCCCTTTTTGCACAGATCCAGCGACAACATCCCAGCACCAAAGGGCTCCTCGCAAATAACTGCGTTTTCCCCGTGCAGCAACGTCTGCTTCTCCCAAACCTACAGTCAGCAAATAGGGGTGACACTGGCTGCAAACACCCCTCTGCAAAAACGGGTCCGATCCGCAGTCGGTTCGTGGCATGAAGGAGGAAGCCGAGGAAGCCGCCTTCCTCAGCACAGCGTTATTTACAGATGCAACCCACCCTGCCAATGCAAGGGTAACGCTTCCTTTCGAAAAACCCGTTGGCGCTTCCAGGGTTTTATTCCACCCCTCCTTATCTCTACCACCACCAAGTTCATGCAAAAAAAAAAAAAAAAAAGACTAAGTGAATTGATCTAAGAAACGGATCCCTGCATGGCCCCCAGGATGCTGAAGCCAGGCAAGGAAAATGGCCTGCTTCCCGGGGCCTAAGGCACTTCCCACAAATAATTCCCTGAAAAATCCCCGGGATTCACCCATCTCCCCGCAGCCCCTGGAGAAGGAGCTCTGCGCATCCCCGCTGCCTGCCGCTGCTACTCACGGCAGCTGTCTGAGCTGGAATAAATCATCCTCCATTGCCGGCTGCCTCCGCAGGAGCTGCTCTCATCGCTCTCGCATGGCGGGGAACGGCTGAGGGGGCTGCGGGCGGGCGGCTGGACAGCTCCGGCGGCGGGAACGGCTCGGCTGCGCTCGGCTCGGTTCGGCTGCGCTCGGCTCGGTTCGGCTCCGCTCGGCTCGGTTCGGCTGAGTTCGGCTCCGCTCGGCTCGGTTCGGCTGAGTTCGGCTCCGCTCGGCAGCGGCTCCCTCCCCTTCCCGCCCCTGCTCCCGGCTCGCCTCCCGTGTCAGCGCCGGTCCCCCCGGGGCTCGGGCCCCGCCGGCCGGTCCCTCGGCAGGTGCAGCCCCGGGGACATCCCAGACTAGGGGAAAACGAAGCAGAGAGGATGGAGAGATCCACGGGGAAAGCGCAGCCGAGCTGGTCTAGATGGGCTGGTTCAGGGTCTCACGGGGAGCAGCAGAACTGCTGGATTTCGGTGAGGGGCTTTGGAGAAAATGACAGTAGAGAATCATGGAATCGTTTTGGTTGGATGAGACCTTTCAGATCATGGAGTCCAACCGTTCCCCCAGCACTGCCAGGGCACCACTAACCCCTGGCCCTCAGCACCACATCTCCACGGCTTGGAAACCCCTCCAGGGATGGGGACTCCACCACTGCCCTGCCCAGCCTGGCACAGCCCCTCACAGCCCTTGCCAAGATGTTTTTCTGAATATTATTGAATTGAACGCTCCAGGAGCTCAAAGACTGTTTCTGTATGAGATCTATTGTAGGGCTTCCGAGCGTGCCGCTCCTCAGGCACAGAATGAGATTAGTTTGTAAAAATCTCAATTACTTACCTGAAAAAAATCACCTGTCACCCAGGAACAGGCATCCCTTCAGGTCTTCTCCAGTTGGGATAGTTTACTTGTGCATACGTCTTCAGAAGAATCCCTTGCAAAGGAAGGCCTGCAGGAGAAAACAAAGAGGAAGTCTGCGCTGGGAAGATGGCTGGGAGACATTTGATGGGGTGAAAATTTAAAATGCATTTGACAAATGGGAGAAATGGCCTGAAATCAGCAAGGCGATGGCAGCTAAAGAGGGGTGAAAAGCACTACAGCGAGGAAGATGAATTAAGCTGTACAAATTCAGGTCAGGGAATAACAGATGATGCAAGTTCAGAGACACGGTTTAGTGGTGGATTTGGCAGTGCTGGGTTAACGGTTGAACTTGATCTTCAAGATCTTTTCCAAGCCAAACGATTCTATGATTCTAAGAGGCTTGGGCTTAGCTCTGACAAGCCAAATATGCTTCAGTTTGTGAATGGAAGTTGTTCAGCTATCGCACAGATTGAGTTTGTGGCACGGAATATTGAAAATATTAACAGGTTTTAGTATTTCTAACAAAGGCCTCGCAGCAGACCTAGCTCGGGCTTCAGCTTCCTTAAAAATAGCGAGAATCAACGCTTTTGCTGTGCTCTGCTCCTCCTTTGCAGACACACAGATTCCCACAAACAGCACCGCTCTTCAGCCCTGCACTCTTTCACTTGTCCTTGAACTGCGTGGTGCCACGCTCGGGCTGAAGAACAGTTTTGTCCCAGCTGTTGGTCACCATGAAGGAGCCTGGCAGTTTATTTGGTGTTCCAAAGGCAGCCTGGCCCATCACAACTAAATGATGAAAAGCCTCAGTAGATAAAACGGGTTTACTGACACCTTCCTGAGTTGCAAGATTTTTGTTTCCTCTGCAGAATATATGAGTTTAAGAAACCATACTTCAGTGCTTCACCTGATCCAAGGAGTCTGTTCTGTTTCACCATGTAAAATATTGTAGGCAAGTCAGTACAGCTGGAGGAGTTACTGAACCACCGCTGCCAGAGGAAGGCAGCCACCGTGGGCTGTTGTTGGAGCGTCTCGGCAGAGCAGCCTGACAGAGCTCCAGGACGAGACTGATCCACAAACCATGAGCTCACAAAGACTCTGGGTGGCTTCTCCCCAGAACATGCAGTTTTCAAGCAGAAATTTCACTTATACATTGATGACATAAGCAACAACTTTCACAGTGGCTGTATTACTTCTTTTTACTGAATAAGGTCCAATCTTCCACCAAGTTGAGGGTGTGAATTTGGCCTCTAAGGACGCTGGATCCTTTGTGTTGCACACGTACACTGCAGCTGTCAAGACAACTTTATTTCTTCCCATCCTGCTTCTCTCCATTGCTCCCTTTTCTCTCAGCCTCTTGCTGTCTACTCCCATCCTCTCCAGACCGATCCCTTCTTACCAACACCCTCCTGGCACACACGGAGCAATGTCAGGCGAACAAGGACTCAGCCAGAAAGACACACAGGGTGTATCGGACACTTCCCTGTAAGGAAGGTCGTTAGAATTAACGTGGGGAGGTGTGAAGAGGGAGCCTGTTACCTGCCAGGCCCGGAGACGTGATCAGCAGCTGCCATCTCGAGGTGCTCTCAGAACTTGCATGTGTCAGTCATTTTGTTCCCGGATGCTTCCTCTCTTGGCACTGGTGTGAAACGCTTCTCTGAACAATCCCCCAAAGTGCATTGGTTAAAAATAAATGGCACTTGGTGGACAGCGGGGGTCTCCTACATCAGGTACGGAGGGAGAGGTGTGTCAAGGCAGTACCGAGGAGCCTCAGGGTTGGCATGTGCTATGTGGCGACGAGAGCTGGCCTCTCTCCCTGGGGTTTGGGTGGTTTCACAGAATTACAGAATTGTTTAGGTTGGAAAAGATCTTTAAGATCATCAAGTCCAACTGTTAACCCAGCACCTCCACCTCCCTAAATGCCAGGTCTTTTAAATACCTCCAGGGATGATGCCTCACAGAATCCTGGCATGGCGGGGGTTGGAAGGGACCTCTGGGATCATCTCGTCCAACCCCCTGCTCCAGCAGCTCACCCAGAGCAGGGGGCCCAGGAACACACCCAGGCGGCTTTGGAATCTCTGCAGAGAAGGAGACTCCACAACCTCTCTGGGCAGCCTGGGCCAGGCTCCCACACCCTCACACCAAACAAGTTTCTCCTCCTGCTCAGGTGGAACCTCCTGGGTTCCAGTTGGTGCCCGTTGCCCCTTGTCCTGTTGCTGGACACCACTGACAAGAGTCTGGCCCCATCCTCTTGCCCCTGCCCTTTAGCTCTTGATCAGCCCCGACTCGGCCACGTCCAGCCTGGTCCAGGCCTTCACAACCCTTTCAGTGAAGAAATTTCTCCCACTATCCAGCCCCAACCTCCCCTGCCGCCGGCGCTGCCTGTGGGATTTACGCGTCCCACCGCCTGCCCACAGCTCTGGGCCAACCCCTCACAGCCGCGTCCCCTCACGAGGGCCGGAGGGACTGTGCCAGGGGACCGATGTCCCGACACCCGCCTTCCCCGCTAAGTGCCCGGCCGGGGCCAGGCCGGTTCCGGTTCCGGTTCCTCCCCTCCCCGCCCCGCGGCCTCACGGCCCGTTGCCAGGGGCGGTCCGTTCACTAACCGGTCCCCCCTGCGCCACTTCCGGCGCCCC
>VZZY01010226.1:0-17475 GCA_013400335.1 Eurystomus gularis | reverse complement strand
GGGAGAGGGGGGGGATCGGGCCGGGAGGGGAGCAGCCCTGCCCCGAGCACCGCGAACGGCAGCGGGGGGGAGGCCGTTAAGGCGTGCGGGAGCCCTGCGAGCCTCCTGGGCGTCCCCGCTGCCCCACCGCCGGTGCCCGACCCGCTCTGCGGGCGTCGGGAGCGACCCCCGCGTGATTGTTGGTTTTAATGTTCCCGTTTCAGGTCTAAAGCCATGAAGAACTGGGGCGTCATCGGGGGGGTGGCCGCTGCCGTGGCGGCGGGGATGTACGTGCTGTGGGGTCCCATCACCGAGAGGAAGAGGCGCCGGAGAGGTACGGGGGGGGGGCGGGCAGGAACCGGCACCGAAAACACGGAGAAACGCCCCAAAAGTGCCTTCTGCGGGGCCTTTCGGCCTCCTCCTCGCCCCCGGGCACGCACCCCTGTCCCTTCGCTGTTACTAGCCTCTGCTAATGGTTTTCTCTTGTTAAAGATACAATTTTGGTCACTGTCCTGCTTAGAAATGTAGCAAATTAAACAAAAATGTGTATTGAGCAAAGGACTTTTGTTAGTTAGGTCGTGCATTAATTAATTTGCGTCCTTCTAATTGTCACCCCTCAAAGCTGTGTTTGTGCCCTGTGATGAGTTTGTTACCCAGCTGCTGCGGGTAACGCGCTGGATTTTATGGAGCGTTTCCGGAATGCAACATTCCCTTTTATTTCGCATTCTATTGGGCGTTTTGGAAAGCGAAATTTCCGTTTTATTTTTGTTCGGCGTTTTGGAACGCGCCTTTTTAATATTTAGCGTTTTATTTTGGCGTGTGGGAGCGCAACGTTTGACTCTTCTTCAGCACTCTGGAGTGCGGCGCTTTAATTTCGCTCGGCATTTTAGGCGGCATTTTGGGTTGCAAAACGAATGCGCTTCTTGCAGACCGTGAGGGCGAGAGAAGTGAGTCTCCCTCGAAGCGGAGTCGTACAGAAATACCTCGTATTAATCCATGGCAACCCCAGAGTTTTCGTCACCTCGTGCTAATCTGGTCAAAAGGGAGAGCGTCAAACCCAGCAGTGACCTCACGGCCAACTTGTACAAGGGGCTCCTGCGCTAAACGTTGCGACCAGGAATTGTAGTTGGGGTTGGTAGCTTGCGGAGAATCCCGAACCTTAGTTCTGTGGCTAGGAATCGAATCCTATCAGGGAAAGAAAGAGATTTTTCAAGGAAAATTGGAGCAGATTCTGCAGTGGTGTAAGTCTCAGAGAGACTGGCGTGGATGTACCAGGGTCTGCTGGTTCTTGTGGGCTGCAAGTACCAAATAAACTGAAAAAAAATAATTTTAATACCTAACACACACTGGCTACCTAAAGTACTCAGCTTTTCCTAGACTTGATGGTGTAAATTCTCTTGCTTCTGTTTGCAGGGCTTGTGCCTGGCCTTCTCAACTTGGGGAACACCTGCTTCATGAACTCCTTGCTGCAAGGTTTATCTTCCTGCCCGTCTTTCATCAGGTGGCTGGAGGAGTTCACAGCACAATACAAGACAGACCAGAACCAGCCCATGGAGCATCGGTACTTGTCCGTCACTTTGCTGCATCTCCTGAAAGGTACTTCAACATTTTCCTGTTGTGATGAATTGAGAACATACTTAGCTGGCTGAAGAGGAGCCAGTGTGTGCCCAGGTGGCCAAGAAAGCCACCAGCATCCTGGCCTGTGTCAGCACCGGTGTGGCCAGCAGGACCAGGGCAGGGATTGTCCCTCTGAGGGGACTGGGCACTGGGGAGGCTGCACCTCAAATCCTGGGGTCAGCTTTGGGCCCCTCACTCCAAGGACATTGAGGGGCTGGAGCGTGGCCAGAGAAGGGCAACAGAGCTGGGGAAGGGTCTAGAGCAGGAGTGTGGTGAGGAGCAGCTGAGGGAGCTGGGGGTGTTGAGCCTGGAGAAAAGGAGGCTCAGGGGAGACCTTCTCGCTCTCCACAGGGAGTTGTGGGCTCTTCTCCCAAGGAACAAGCGACAGGACAAGAGGAAACAGCTTCAAGTTGTGCCAGGGGAGGTTGAGGTTGGACATGAGGAACAATTTCTTGCTGTGAAGGGCTGTGAAGGGCTGTGCCAGGCTGGGCAGGGCAGTGGTGGAGTCCCCATCCCTGGAGGGGTTTCCAAGCCGTGGAGATGTGGGGCTGAGGGCCAGGGGTTAGTGGTGCCCTGGCAGTGCTGGGGGAACGGTTAGACTTGATTTTAAAGGTCTCGTCCAACCAAATGATTTCATGATTCTATTCTATAATGTTATCGTTTCTGGCCTCCTTTGGTAAAGAAAGCAAGCTCACGGGGTTTTGTAATCTTCTCAATTTCCCTCTACGAACTTTGAACTCATTGGCCAAGTTCAACCAACTTTCACAGAGGGGCAGAGATCCAAACGGTGTGACGTTAACGTACGGAGCCTGGACAACGCAAGGCCCAGCTCCATAGAATCATAGAGGGTTTTGGGTTAGAAGGGACCTTGCACGTGTCCCCAAAGCGGCTTGTTTCTTGGCCAACAGCCAAAAGATTTCAGGTTTTGTTGTGACTCTCCTGGCAACCGAGAAGCAGCCAGCATGGCTGAAGAAGCCGTTTGCCAGCAGGATGAGCAAATCGAGGTAGAGAAATGTGGACTATTAAATGAGACACTTTGTGTGATGTTGGATCAAAGTGTTCAAGCCCCTGGGTTGGTGACAGGCGTCAGACTTGTCCCTGTGCTAAATCCCTGGACTGGTTACATCCTACTTAAGCACTCGGAATGTTTCAGCAATCTGTCGGCTCTCCCTGGCGTTCCTCCCAGGGCTTTGTTTTCAAGGAAATCCACTGGAAGTTTTCCTGTCTCCAAACTAAAATGGTGCTGGTGAATCACGTACATTGAACTGATGTCAGGATGAGGGGGCGTTAATATTGGGGTTTCTGTGACAAGTACCAATTTTTACCCAATCCACCAGTAAAAAACTGTCATCCCAGACAGCGTCTCTATTATTTATTCTCTCTGTATCAGTTTGTGTATGTATTAGATGAGGAGGATGTCTGAGGTCACGCAGCCTGAGTCAGATCATAGAATCACAGACGGGTTTGGGTTGAAGGGACCTTTCAAGGTCATCTGGTCCAACGCCCTGCAGGGAGCAGGGACATCTGCAACTAGAGCAGGTTGCTCAGAGCCCCGGCCAACCTCACCTGCAATGGTGCCAGGGATGGGGCAGCGACCACCTCTCTGGGCAGCCTGCGCCAGGCTCTCACCACCCTCTCCATCAGAAATATCTTCCTTCTCTCTCGATCTCCCTCTTTTAGTTTCAAAGCATCCCCCCTTGTCCTGTCCCAACAGGCCCTGCTCAAAGTCTGTCCCCACCTTTCTGACAGGCCACTTTAAGTACTGAAAGGCTCAATGCGAAGGGTAATTAATACATGCTAGTTTGTCACCAGCAACACGTCTTCATCAAGAATAACTCTGCTGTGATCAGTTATATGATGCTTAAGTAACATACGGTTTAAAATAAACAGGGTTTTGCTCTAACCATTCTTTGTGGCTCCTCCTCATGTTTTTAATGCAACGTCTCCAGCTTTGTCCTGTCAGGAGGTCACCGAAGATGACGTCCTGGACGCAAGCTGCCTGTTAGAAGTTCTACGAATGTACAGGTGGCAGATCTCCTCGTTTGAAGAGCAGGTGATGCCAGAGCTCGCGCTGCCTGACACACAACTCGGTGCTTCGATAGGGAGTAACAGAAAACTGACGCCGTGCTGCTAACAGCCCTCAGCGTCAAATCTGAACCTCTGAGCAAAGAGCTCGCTTTAAAAAGCGACGGAAAACAACCACATGATTGATGGACGGTGTTTTCCGTTTGCTTAGATATTCATCATGGAAACCCTGCTTCAAAACCTCCTTAATTACCATCACATTTGGAGTCAGTAATATTAAAGTAGAATAGCTGGAGCCCAAACTTTGCTGCAGATGGTGGGCCTGTGCGAACGTGCCACTCTGCGCCGAGGGCAGCCTCTGCTTCACTGACATTTCCAAATTCAGTTACATCTAACAAGATTTCTAACGCTTGTGTTCAGTGTTTTCAGCCCCCGAGTAAGGGCGGCTGGCCGATGAACTCCCCCAATTATCTCACTCGTACAACATGGTTGTATCTTTTAGATTGCAGCGCCAAAGCAAACAGCAGAGATTTCTATTATGCTCTGATTGCAGTCGAGGGAAGCGGGCATTGGTGCATTCGTTTTTCTTTCTTCTCCAAGTATTTTAGTCTCTTTGGAGGTTATAGGGCCCAGTATATTTTTAATAACGAGCGCTGTTACAAAGCTCAGCTTTACAGAAAAAGCTTTTTGGCAAAACGGGAGCGGATGCACAAATGATTACTATTAATACAGAAGGCGGGCTCTAAGTGGGGAATTTTTTCTTTAATTTCCTGCTCCAGTGTCGCAGTCTTATGTGTGTCAGTGCTCCTGCTCTGTGTTTTCATGTCTTTAGTTCCTGCTTCCTCTGACTCTTACGCCTCTGTTTAATAGGATGCTCATGAACTGTTTCACGTCCTTACCTCTTCGCTGGAGGATGAGCGGGACCGGCAGCCACGCGTGACACATTTGTTCGACGTGCATGTGCTGGAGGTGACTTCTTTACTCCGTTACCAGGAGAAGTTCCCGTACTCTGCCTAGGCTCCTAAGTGTGTCAAGTATAAAGTGTTCAGAAGCTGCAGATATTTTCGTTATCTTTACAAAGCTCTTCTTTAGATAGAAAGGAATCGATAGGTGAGGCAATCCAAAGAATAAAAAATGCTTTTTGAAAGTAAAAGTATTTGAATTTAGTGCCTCCGCT
This sequence comes from Eurystomus gularis, assembly GCA_013400335.1. Taxonomy (NCBI): domain Eukaryota; kingdom Metazoa; phylum Chordata; class Aves; order Coraciiformes; family Coraciidae; genus Eurystomus; species Eurystomus gularis. The sequence continues at coordinate 12,677 of VZZY01010226.1, read as the reverse complement.
TTTCAGAGGGCTTTTGCATTCCTAAATCCATGGAAGATCGGGACTGAAATACTGGCACAGAGCAGGAGGAGTCCATCTAAGCAGTTACTCTTCTCTGTCAGAGTCTGACACGTGAAGGAGGTTTGGAAACTGCAAAACGGGCATTTATGGGATAGTCCCTTTGAAGTGAAATTTATCTTATCCTCCAGTTGAGGGGTAAACTTCACGCAGGAGGGAAGTTTCCATCTCTTTTTATCCAAAATATAGGCAAAAGGTTTACAAAATCTGTTATGCCTTTATTTTAGTACCCTGAGGCAAAGCATTCTGCTGATTGATCATTAATTTTATTAGAAGTGTTCTTTTTGTGAATTATAAATTTGTTACATACCAGGTTTTTTAGCTTCCCTCAAAGAGAGCCAAAAACCTCCCACAATTGTTCCCATGTCAGAAAAGCATGTCAGGGATGAAGTAAGAACATACTTAATACTTAATGGTTTCTAAGGTCAGGCTAATGAAATCTTTTCTCTTCCTCTGCAGCAGCCAGAAATAACCCAAAAGCAAATAAGCTGCAGAACAAGAGGTACGCTTCTTTCCATTCTGAAATAGGAATATTCACAGTGTGGTCGTTTGGGTTATTAAGGGGATAATATTAATTGATCTCGGTCTCTGTTGGACTGAAACAGATCTCTCCCGCTGTACAAAACCCAGTAATTATTTGTCAGTGGGACAGAACATGTTTTAGAGCAGTTACTGTGTGGGTCACCAACGCGGAGTTGTAGCGATGAGCACGGATGTGTTGGAAATAAAAGGACAATTTCAGCTTTTGTGTTTCAGGGTCTCTTCCCCCTGTGTCGAGTCACTGGAAGGCGCAGCATCCTTTTCACGGGAGGCTGACCAGCAACATGGTTTGCAAACACTGTGAACACCAGGTATGAGAACGGGCGTCTTGTGGTATGTACACGTGGAGACAAGAAAGCGGGATTCACTTTGGGGGGTAACGGCTCTTTCTGACACTGGAATAGCAGCCGTCTTACTACGTGTGGTGTTCAGTACCACAGGTGTTGTACATTGAAAAGACACCCACTCACACGGGCAGCGTTGTAGGGCGAGCAGTTCCTTCGGCAGGCAGGACTCTGGTTGCACACGCAAAGCCAAATTCAGTCGCAGTCGGGTTATCCAGAGTAAGGAGCTGAAGGCAACCTGGATAAAGAGCAAACACAGAAAGTAAATCTCACTGTAGATCAGACTGTAAGGCTCCGTTTAGCACTTTGACTTCTCCAAACCTTGCAGACACATTTAAGCGAGCAGAGGCAGCTTCAGCAGAAACAGGCCAAGTAGCCCCTCGTCTGCCTGGTTTGGACGTGGTGGTTCGGACCCCGTTCCACCAGATCACTGGACAGCAGAGGCCATTTGCTCGTCTCGAGTGAGGTTGGTTGGGTTTATTGGGGCCGTCAGGATTTTCAGCTCGCTGGATCTGTGAAATACTCTCTTGCAGAGCCCTGTGAGGTACGACACCTTCGACAGCCTCTCGCTGAGCATTCCCGCAGCTGCGTGGGTACGTACCCCCGCGCTGGCACGTGCTTCGGTCGCTCGGCCTCTTGCCTTGTCTTCACGCTTTTGTCTTCGCTGGTGCCCTTTGGAGATGCCACAGCCCAAACGTAACTGAGTAGCTGCAGTTTATTTTCTCGCCTTTCTACATGACCCTGCTGTGCTGCAGCAGTACCTTGTCACTGATGTGCTGGTGCAGGTGACCAGTGAGTGCAACACACAGAACTGTGTCGACACCAGTTGAGTTTCCCGTTTCTCCTGGTGGAGTATTTGGTCCTTTCTGTGTAATCTGAACAGACCAAGGGCTGCTTCTGGCAGTCCTGGAAGGTGACCTTCTGTCTGTGGTGGTAGTACCTGAGTTACCCAATGCAAGCTTCTGGATCACGTGGTTTCAACTGGAAATTGTCTCTGTTTCTTTTTGGCTCTCTAGAAAACTTCAGATGACAAAATATTGTAGATTTTGGGGGGAAAACGTGCAGGACGTTTTTGAGCCTCAACCATTTGGGACTTAACGTCTGCTAGTGATTTGTCTTTCCAGACAAGTAGTAACTACTTGCAGTCATGGAAACTCTGACCCAAACCCAGAGAATACACTCCGGGACTGGTAGGACTGGGCTTTGGACACAGCTTCTGCTATTGGTGTGTGTGTTTATACCACCACTGAAGATTATGCCCTTTGTACGTGGCACTATGTAGTACAGGCTAGAAGGAAGGACAGGAAGGAGTGCCTAAATTCGATTAAATGCTGTATTTCTTCTGGGTAGAAGGTCAGAGGGCATAAAGTGACCCATGAAGTGCTGGAACTTTAGAGAAAAACAGTGGCAGGCCCAGGAATCTGTGTTTAAAGCCCCGCTGAAGGAGTCACCCAGGGGGTCACAGCTATCGTTCCTATCTACAGGCTGCAGTGTTTTCCAGGTTTAATCCAGGCTGAGGAAGAATCCCTCTAGTCCCATTACCAGTGTTCTGACTCAAAGCCATTCAGTCATTTCCTCAGTAAATAAGTCTGCAATTCTCTAGTTTCTGTGGAAGGAATGATGAAACATCCTTGCACAAAATTCAGCGCTACGCGCCCTAAAATTACCACAAATAATCCTGGTTTTTTTCCGTACTAAGGGTCGTCCTATGACCCTGGACCACTGCCTCCATCACTTCATCTCCTCCGAGTCTGTGAAGGACGTTGTGTGTGACAACTGCACTAAAGTATGTAATTTTAATTTATATAAATCTCCCAGCTCTGTTCTAAGCCTGCTGACAGAATTACGGCTCCAGTTTTCTAGTCCTTTCTTCACAACTTCAGTAAAAGCCACTAGCCTGCCTGGGGTTTCTTATATTGAAAATGGAGTTCTTGCCTCACAAGTAGGACAAAGGCTGGACTTGATGACCCTGGAGGTCCTTTCCAACCATAATGATTCTGTGATTCTGGGAGTATTTTGAAGCTTTATTTATTACTAATACAAAATGTACAAAGACTTCATTCTGTAATTACCAGGTATTATTTAAATAACAACTGGGATCATTTTTTTGATCTGATACTTTAAACAGTATTTGACAGTTGCCTGTAATTTGATGATAGCACAGGGCCAAAGTGGCTTTTGTCTGAAAACCAACAGAACAGGCTACAGAATGACCACTCCCACGCCCGGAGACTGGGCTTGTTCTGCAAATTCTTGGTTCTGCTCCCTTTTGGTTTAGAATTCCGACCCGTTAGGACAGGCCAACAATTCGTAAGGAAGTTCCTAGAAAACTGGAGGTGTAATTAATGTCCTGAGCATAGTTCTTTTGCCTGCAGTGTGCAGACCTGGGCTGTTCTGTGTCACCAAATGACTTCATTTTTTTCCCGTTGATTTCAGATTCAGGCAGAAGGGATTCTGAATGGACAGAGCATAGAAAACCAGAGAACAACATTTGTGAAGCAGCTAAAGCTGGGAAAGGTGAGGCAAGCGAACCCTCCTCATCTGCTTTTAAGTCCTATTACACAGTCATTTCTTTCTTTGATCTCTTTGCTTGGTGTCCATTTCTTGGTATTAGTCTACTTTCACGTTTTACTTCAAAAAGGAAGCTCATTCTGTCAAATATTTTTAGGCATTGAGGCCTCAATTCAGCAAAACATCAAACTATAGTTTAAAGAACGTGAGCACTCTACTTTTACCCAGTAAAACACTGAAACGTGAGTTTGGCTCAGGGGCAGTTTATCTATCTTGCATTAATTCTTGATTTCCTCAGCAAGTGAGGTCATCCATATATGCAACGTTTGTAGCATCTTCAGCCATTGAGTGTTTCAATGAAACGTTCTAAATACTTGTTTAAAACAGTGAATATGGTGCTAAACATCAGGGGGAGTTTATATGAGAAGGTCTTCTCCTTTTTACTCCGTCACCATATAACGCAGAGCACAGCAGGGCACTGGTCTGTAATCAAGAGCCTCACGCACCATGAAGAATAATAATAATAATAATAATAATAATGAGAAGAAGAAGAAGAAGTACGTATTGCTAGAGGTTAACCCTGGCATGACTTTGTCAGGTATTTGTAACTACTTGAGCATTTTTCCCCTGGTACTCTCCCCGTGCAAAGCCATTACTCACTGAGTATTAGCAAATGCCTCACAACTCGCCCCAACAAATTGCAGTCCTTGTGTCTACCTCCCAGACCACAGGCTAGAGGAGACCGACAGGTCGGCTTTTTAGGAATACACGTGTATTTTTATTGACTTTTCTTCCATTTGGAGAAAACGATTAACACGAGCTGTCCCTGAGCCCAGCGAGCGAGCAGTACCGGCGTTAGGAATCTCGTTGGTGTCACGTCCTGGGGTTACTACTGGCCATAAGCTCACCCAGAGGTGGCAGCGCCTATGGAGAACAGTTCAGTGCTGCATTCCCTTACCCGCCAGACTTACCAGTTCCGTTAGCGTGCTTTTAACTTCTACAGCTGTTTCTGTTTGTTTAAAATGTCTTTTGACTCTCCTTTCCTCTGGAATATTGCTGAAGCTCCCTCAGTGTCTGTGTATCCATCTGCAAAGACTGAGCTGGTCAAACCAAGGCACTCCTCTGAAACGGCACGAGCACGTGCAGTTCAACGAGTTCCTGATCATGGACATCTACAAATACCGCCTTCCAGTTCATAGAGCACGCCACAACGAGCTGAACCAGAACAACTCCGCAGAGACAGCGCCTGGAACAAAGGATGGGATAGCAGTCAAACCTTCAGGTATTTATTTGGAAGAGAAAATCTCTTGGGTATTTCTACGTTTCAGTGATAACAGGTTCTGATCTGCAGAGTCAGCATCGGAGCAGAACCTTGACTCGGATCGGTGTGAAGAGGACAGGTAGGAATCCCTTCCCCAGCGAGCATTAGGATGCCCCGTTTCAAGTTCACAGTTCAGTTTTTGATAAATACTAAAATTTTAAATTTAAATACTCAAAAAGCTCACAAACAAAGCAACAAAAACTCCCAGACAGCATAGAGCTCGCGTGCTTTATGTCCGAAGGATGAAGGAATGTTGAACTCAGGAAGTTTCCAACCTTATCTTGTTAGTGATCTCTTGTAAGGCTTCAGGACAAGCACAGAAAGAATGCTGGGAATGGTGACTTTGTAAAAGAGTTACAAAATGTAGCTGTAGTAGGTCTGGCATGTAGGCAGCTCAATGGTCTGGTTAGTTGGGGTTTTGTAAACAGAGTCATTCTGATACCTGTGTCGCGTAAAAACAATTACCACTGTCCTTGGATGTTCTCCTCCGCATCTCTGAAGGGACTGTGGTATGGAATTAGTTAAAATCAGTAAAATACCTTCATGTTCAGTGGTGAAAGGTGCTGCAGGAGCACTGTAATTAGCCACACTAGTAGCAGCGTGTGCGTTAATTTACTGAACGCCTGCTTTCTCTTGCAGATACAGAACAACCGTCTGGTACTAAACCGCTCTTTATGAACGGCGCCTGCTCCTCTTCATTTTTAATGTCCCCGGGAACTTTTCCACTTGCTGCATTCCCCGAGTGCAGGTAAGGTCGAGATTTGCACCCTGTCTTGCCATGTCTGTCCCTTCTTTTATTCTGGCTTTATTATGAGGCTGCCTAGTCACAGAATTGAACAGCTATCCTGGCTCCCGTGCAGACATTTTTTGCTTTTCCCTTCGCTGTTTTTTAGTGGTTGCCTTTGCCTCAATTTCTCTGCTAGAAAAGGGGGTAAAGCATATGACAAGCAGAACTCAAAATCTCCTTTCCCTGGTTTGTGGTGCAGTAAATCATCCCTCTGAACAGCCATAATCTTATTCTTGCTGTTTTCCTCTACCCTTTCATTTTGTCCTCCGATTTTAAAACCCCTGCAAGAAATCCATAGATCTCTTAGATTTTTTTCAAACATTATATTTAACAAGCCTGATCTAAGTTGCAGCTGCTGTGGTTCTACTTAGTGAATCAGCCTCAACGGTTCTCCTGATAATCTGTTTTCTTGGTCGTTGAACGTTCACTTATTTTCATGGCAGTGACCAATGTACAGTTAGTTCTGTACCACTTCTTCTATCCACTGCTGCCCGTTTGCCCCGTGGGGAAAACAATTCCCACAATCACTGTGTGGAATGAGAAGCCTGGAAGCATTTTGTGCCAAGTGTTTGTTATGAAACAGTTACAGAGCGAGCCCTTGAAAGCGTGTCCATTCTCTGCGAGTTACCTGCTGCAGTTTTACCTCTTTTCAGTTCCAAGCACATCCTTCTAGCCTGGCTTTTCCATCCCAGAACAGCGCTCTAAGATACACACTGGCACAGTGTAGGGCTGATGGAAAACGCCGTTGCAAAATTCAGTCACTTATGCTGCACAAAAGGTAGTAGCCCTCTGTAGCCTAAACTTTTCAAATACGTGGTTTGGTTTTCTTGATAGTAGAATAAGGAAGCACTGCAGGAAAGACTCGGTGTACAGCAAAGTAATTGCCACGCAGCGTTTCTCTTACGGAACCATCTATTAGCTCTAAAAAGAACGTGCAACTGAAGACAAGGCAGGCGGGGCTGCTCCTGGTAGGCGTCTGATCCACGAGGGCTGCTGACCCTTTCCTCTCTCCCTTGTCCTGCAGTTCCCCTCTGTACCTTTACCGCCTGATGGCCGTTGTCGTTCATCACGGAGACATGCACTCTGGACACTTTGTGACTTACCGCCGCTCTCCACCCTCTCCCAAGAGCCCCCTCTCTGTCAGCAGTCAGTGGCTGTGGATTTCCGACGACACCGTCCGCAAAGCCAGTCTGCAGGAAGTCCTTTCTTCCAGCGCTTACTTGCTTTTTTATGAGCGCGTTCACTCGAGGGTACAGCACCAAAGCCTGGAGTTGAGGGCTGAGAATTGATCAGGACAAAACCCGACGCAGTTCCTCTCACGAGATGTACGTTGCACCTCCTGTCTGGTATGCAAATAACCCACCACAGGCCCTTTAACTTTCGCCCCCGCTCCACGGCGGCTCCTGCTGGGAGCCCCGTTTTGTACCAAACTGATGCTGCCCAAAGCGGGCCTGCTGACCTGCAGCCCGAAGCCTATCTGTGCTAGAGAAGCATTTATTCTCTTCGGTAGTGATTTTGTCAACGCCACAGCTCTGAGACAGACATTTCAAACAGGCTTCCCAAGGCTCTGTCCCATCTTCTGACACGTATGTGAATTTTCAAAGGGAGATGCTTCCTCCGACACATTTCACCGCGGATGTTTCTGAGCAGGGGAGCCCCAGAAGCAGCTGATGGGAAGCTTCTGTTATCAAAGGCAATGATTTAACAAACAAAGTGCCTTGAGCTTATTTGAACAGCCACAGTACCGTGGTCTGAGTCGGCTGCGTGTCAGCTGCGTTCTGAGAGACATCCCAAGATGACGGGATGAACTCCTAACGGAATCAGATTCCTCTCGATATCCCGGCTGAGCGAGAAATTAAGGCACAATCCAAAAAACAACTTCCCCGTTCACATCATTTTCCTAATATTCCAGTTCTTTACACATCGTAGAAGTATTTCTGCTGATTCAAAGTGCAGTTTCCTTTCTCCAGGAGAAAAGATCCATTTTTTTTTATCCATGGAGAGTCGAGACCCTGATGTATTGCTCTGTATCTTTGGAATATAGCTGAAATCAAGACAGGAGTGTTTGCTAGCTGTCAGTATTGTCATCTCCTGCATCGCTACCAAACGGATTAGGCTGCTTGTAGCATCGACTACAACTTTTAATGCTGTGATTTCAAGGCTACTGTAATTGCTCTAGATTTGCCCTTCCTATTTTAACGCTGCAAACCCCTTTCTCATCAGCCACCCAGATACGTGCTGTCGGGCTTGCAGCTGAGCTTTAGAGCTTGTGCTGGTTGTGATTGTTGAGCCGAGCCCTGTAGCAGCCCAAGTGTCCTTGGATGGTCCGAGCCTGCTCGACAGAGCCGGGACTGGGGGCACTCCCTCATCTCGTGACGCACTTACAGCAGCGCGGGGAGGCCGCTCTCGCTGCACTAGATACACAAGATTACCCTGTAAATAGAAGCAAGCTCTACTCTGCTGCTCTGGATTGTTTGATGTGTCAAAAAATAACCCCCAAACAAAGCACGGAGGGAGAAGGAGCAAAAATTACCCTTTTTGACTGCTTTAATTACCAGGAGTAAGTACGTAGGCTGGCTTCAGCTCTTTTCTAGCCGTGTAAGCTCGGGGGGGAAAAACGACTTGGTCAGACACGATTTTCCAGCATAAAACAGCAACTGAGTTTTCAAATGGTAACAACTGTCTTAATAATAGGGCAACTTTGTGCCTCCTTTATTCACATTGCTGCCCAGAGCTGCCTGACGGACGGCTCAAAACCAGCCAGATCAGGAGCGGTAATGGATGAATATGCAAAACTATTTATTACTGCAGAGCGTGGATCACATTTCCTGCTCCAAGTAATGCTCACAGGACAGAAAATGGTCTTTAGAATTCCACCGACGTACCAGTTCCTGAGCAGTCTCCCTGTCTAGACTAGCGGTAGAATTGTGTTAACCTTTCTGTTTTAAGTTATGGAAAACCAATGAGAATAATACAAAAAAAACCCCAAACCCCAGAAGGATGCAAAATGCCCAAACTGCCCTGGCCATTGAACTGAGACCTCATGGACTTGCAGAAGGTGAAAACCCTCTGTTCTGGGCAGCCTGGGCCTGCAGGAGGAGCTCGGTAAAGCAGTGCTGGGTGTCATCAAAGGAAAAACTATCATGCAAAGCCCCCTGCTCCATTTGTACCTCAGAACTGCAAAACATGTCCACTGCCAGCAGCGTGCACCCTGCGATACCCATCCTCAGCAGGGCCCACTCAGTTTTTAACTGAATTTTTGAGAAGTTCATCTGAACAGGTCGCTCCGTCTAGAAAGCAGTGATGCTGGGTCAGAACATACGCACACAATGGACTGTCTTAAATTCACCAGCTTGTAACAGGGCCGTACGACACCGACAAACTGCTCAGTCTCCTCAGCCGATCTGCTCTGAACTTCCTCAAGGGCTACAAAGGTGAGGGTTGAGCAGTCAGCACTTGTTCTAGCTTTCCCTGTTAGGAAGGAGTAGATGGTCTTGGTTAGCCCTCTGTGAGGAAGGGAGCAAGTAGCAGCACCTCAGTCCTGGTCATGAGCTGTGCCAGATACCCCGGCTACTGCGAGCATCCAGGAGCTCTGCAGATGTTTGCCACCCAGCCCAGCACCTTCTGAAGTCACTGGGCCCTGTGCAGGCACGTGAGGCTCCTCAAATGCTGTTACTTGTTACTCACAAGCTTCTGTGGTGGAGAAGGCGTTAATAAAACATCAGAGAAGACCTCCAAGATGACACCTCTGTGTTTGGATTATTCTCGTCCTATTTTGTGCGTTATTTAAAAAACGTATGATGTTAGAGTCGAACCACTGCACTGCTGTTTGGAGTTGCATTTTCACTTCAGGGTATTTTTGTAATTGTACAGTAGCAATAAAAGAACAAACTTATTACAAAAAGTAGCTGTTGACGTGTGGTGATGTCTTGGAACAATGCCCAAGCATTCGGTCTGTGTGACAGAAGCAGCTCTTCACATTCTCTGGGTAAGAAACGTTCATGCAGGAGCTTTCCGTGCCTCTTACAGCATTTCCTGGCAGTAGCAGAGGGTGGGAAGTTCCAACTCCAAATTAGCTAAGCAGACATTAATTCCATAGCACTGACCCACCCGCTGAAGGACAGAGCCATCACTAATTCAGATGCTAATTACACAGGGATCAGTTCACGTTCTTGCTCCTTACTTACCAGCTGTTGGTGACTTTGGGAGGTCTTTCCTCACTGCAGCAGCATTCACTGGCAGCGTGGAAGGGGACGGCTTCCAGGCAGTCAGCATGGAATCCCTACGGATAATTATTTACAAGAACAGACCCTCTCAGAAGTTGGAGTCTTCCACGCTGCATTGTTCATATAAATGATTCCAACCCAGCCCTTCCCCAGAAGTTCATCTTGCGCTGCCTGGTTTCTGTACAAAGGGCTGAAGGAAGAAGAGGCCCCACCCCTGTGCAGTGGCACCTCCTCCCTCCAGCACCTCCTGGTCCCTGAAAGGACCCAGTCTCCCACATAAGCAGAGAAGAATATATAAGTCATAGTGACTATAAAAACATGCAGCCAGCCCTGTTGCACTCACTGTATCCACATCTTAGCGCTCCTCTTCTTCATGTCCGTATCTTTTATTTTTAAAAAACAAGCAAACCATAGCTCGTTGACAGAGCATACAAGAAAGCGTCACCTGTTGAACAGTATCAGCTTTAAATGATTCCAGCTTGTGCTTTATGGTATTTATAAAGTATTTCACCACTACCTCGAGGGTATAAAGTATTTTGGTCTTTTGGGGAAACTGGTTAGATTTAAGATCAGTTGGGAACAAACTTCTTCCTGAGCAAAGCAAGGAGGAATTGCACAAAAAATTGCAGAAATACTCGTTAAAAGTATCTATCAGCAGGAATACAGCAACGCCTCATGAAGAAAAACTATTCTTGGCATTTAAGATCAGTCGTTGCAGCCTTTATTAGCAAGTTCCCGTGTACGCCGTCTCATCTCCTGGTTTAATTTGCTCATCTGGTACCTTGGCTCATCAAAGTGAGTAAGAAATCAACGTCAGGGAAGAAAGCTTCTGTTTTCAGAGTCAAAAGACCCAGTGCTTGATTGCTGAATATGTCACTTCTTGGCTACAGCCATCACCTTCCGAAACGTGAGGTTGATTCTTGGGGCCAGCACTCTCCTGCGCGTGGGCAGGCTGTGGTACCAGTACACGTTGGTGGGGTACTTCATCATCAGCAGGCTGCCGTGGGCTAGCTGCAGAGTGATGGGCTTGATGTGCCGCGTTGCGTTCTTCCCTCTGGAATCGCGGTGCCGGAAAACAAAGTCCCTGCAAGCCCCGAAGGACACGGATGCAATAGGACTGCGTGGAACCAGCTCGCTCTCGTCATCTCGATGCTCGCCTATGTGGTCCCCACCATCTTTATACCTGTATACAGAACAGATTCATTAGCTCTTCTACCAATCCAATTAAATTAATGTAAAACGACTCACTGATCTGTCAACAGTGTTGCACTCATCAAAGAAACAAGTTGCCCGATGCAACTGGAAGCCAGACATACCTGTTAATGAGAACAAAATTAAAGGTATGGCCCGTGTCCGAAGCGACGCGGTCCCTGATGTGGTTGAGAACTGGGATCCACGGCTTAGGAGAGAAGGTAACGCCCGAGTAAGTGTATGTTAACTCAGGGTCTCCGTAGGTTACCTGCTTCCGTGGAATGTTGTGCCATTTGCCAAACACGTGCAATTTTGTCATTTCACCTGTTTAAACGAGACGAGAAGGATCAAAACCAACTCTGTATGACCTCCACAGGCTTCAATAATCTTTTTTTTTTTTTTTTTGTGGGACGACAGAAACAAGGATGCTGGTGACAACCCAAAAGCTGTCATCTGGGTTCAACTGCTTCTGTCCCAGTGAAGTATTTAACTCTCAGGTTTGACACTGCTTTACTATCAGTGAAGTGGGGGTTGGACTAGATGTCCTTTAAAGGTCCCTTCCAACCCAAACCCTTCCATGATTCCACGAACGGGACAAACACCCCCATCACATCCCGTTGTTGCATCAGTGCGACCGGGGATATCTCACGTACCACATCCGCCAACAAATCCCTGTCACCGTTCCAGATTACCCCCGTTCGCCTCTTAGAACGTGAACGAACCCCCTTGGCACGCTTCAAGCTGAGCAGGGCTAACCCTGCTGTCACCGAAATCCGGGATCAAATCACTTATCGACACCNCTAACTTATACATATTCATTAAGTATCCACACACTACTTCCGATTCTGCGCAGTAAAGATTAGAAAAGTCCAGAATTGGGTCTGGGGTGTAATATGAGTCGGTGGTCCATGAGTCGGTGGTCGCGATCTCCCCCTGCCGGAATTACCTCTTGCTTAAGGACACGGTTTTCTTGGCAGGTACTTGCAGGTTGTTACGGTTGCTTCCCTCAGTTCCCATAAATCCTGGACCTTGACAGTCACTTGCATTGTTCTTGTCCTATGTGTGTTTATTAATCAGCGTACAAATCATCTTGTGTTCTAGTTACCTAGGTTCTAACTGTTCCTACTAAATAATTATGACCAATCCCTTCGGCCTTGGTCTGGGGCTATACAAGAATGTTTAGAGTAGCAGCTGTTTGTTAGGTTTGAAATACAATAAATGTAAAGTAAGTGATTCTCACTAAAATATCTCTTAACTCTATACTTCTATTAAAATCAAACACATTTAGATCAGATGACGATAAAATCGGTAACCCTGCAGCATCGGACCCGCGCTTGTTCTTCTCGGGGCCGGGTGCTGCCAACACCAGGTGCCTGCGGAAACCTCCGCGCCCCTGAGGCCTCGGGACCCCCCCTGGGCAGGGAAACCCTTCACCGGGCGGGGACAGGGGGCCACAAGCCGGCTGCTCGTTACCTTCGAAGTACTCCACCTCCTCCTCCAGCTGCTGGAAGATCCGGTCCGCCTCGGCCTTGCCGAAGAGGGGCCGGTAGTCGCAGCAGAGGCCCTCGGCGCGGATCTCCTGCCAGGCCGGCTGCCCCGAGGCGGGCTCCTCCGCCCGCGGCCTCTTCCCTCCGCCGCCCCCCGCCTCCCCGGGGGCCCGTTTCACCACGTATCGGTCCATCGGCGCCGGCTCGGAGCCC
>VZZY01010225.1:0-13496 GCA_013400335.1 Eurystomus gularis | reverse complement strand
TTTAGCTTGGAGAAGAGGAGACTGAGGAGTGACCTCATTAATGTTTATAAGTATGTAAAGGGTGAGTGTCAGGAGGATGGAGCCAGGCTCTTCTCTGTGATGTCCAATGATAGGACAAGGGGTAATGGGAGCAAGCTGGAGTATAGGAGGTTCCACATAAACATACGGAAAAACTTTTCACTATAAGTGTAACAGAGCACTGGAACAAGCTGCCCAGAGAGGTTGTGGAGTCTCCTTCTCTGGAGACATTCAAGACCCACCTGGATGCATTCCTGTGTGACCTAGTCTGAGTGATCCTGCTCTGGCACGGGGGTTAGACTTGATGATCTTTCAAGGTCCCTTCCAACCCCTAACATTCTGTGATTCCGTGAAAATCAGAGGTCTGTTTCTCAGATGCTGTAAGAAAAAAAGTAAACTGCAGCAAGCAGAGACTGTTTCTTTATACTAACCATAATTGCAGAATGGTTTGGATTTACAAGGATGTTCCCAGTGTGGATTTTAAGAAAGAGAAGTTACTTAGCTCATAAATAGAACTTGGTGAACCCTACCTTCTCTGCCAACAGATCTTTTCTCAGAAAATTATCTGATGCTAAAACTTCACTAGACGGTAGACCTACAGTACAGCTTCATTTTATCCTTTTCTCTTTCCTTGTGGTGAAGGTAAATTGGCTTTTTTTTTTTAACCCAGGCATCTCCAGGCCACTAAATTAATATAGCAGTTCTCTCTGCACTGTTTTAGTACATCTCAAGTCTATCAAATTGTTGTAGAGGAAACATGATAATTCAAGTCATGGGATTCAGGAAAAGGAATTAATCTGTAAATCTGTTTGTTCCAAGACTTAATTAACTTAAATATATAGTGTGTAGTATTAATAGGTAATGTTTAACATTATAAATAAATCACACGAAATCAAAATCAGAAAAGCAGCACTGGCCTTAAAAATTTTACCTTATTATGCTACTGAAGGCAGTAGTGAAGAGAAAAATTTCCCTGAATAGCTCAGAATAATGTTCTATAGTTACTTAGAAAGAACTTTGTATTGTCTCCAGACTAATGATTTTGCCTCTGATATGCTGCATTTTTGTCTGGAGCGCTGTACTGTAAGTAAAATACAACAGTGCTTCTGTTAGCACAAATTCTTACGTGTGAAGACAAAAACCTTGGAAATACCATAAAATATATTTGCAAGATATACAAGGTAGTAGCAAAGCCATGTCAATGACTGACAAGGAAGTTTCCTTCCTCACTTCATCACACTAAGGTCTAAGTTAGGCCTCTGAAAAGTTTGCTTACTGACCAAGCCATATGTAACCTTCTTCTGGTGGTCTATGAATTATATTCAAGAAGAATACCAAGGCTATTCAGAATTACATCATAGCTTTAATTCAGCATCTATTACTACCAAACTGGTAATTGTATGAAAAATGTATTCCAGACAATGAACTCCCTGATATTTAATTGACAAAATAGCTCTGTGTACAACAAATAAAAAAGAATATTCCAGCAAATTCACTGTACTGGCTCAAAACACTACCTTAATTTTCACCTTAAAACAATTTAAGCAGAAGATTATTTTCTCTGTAATCTTAAAGGTGTTTGAAATTCTAAAATTATGCTCTAATTAAAGGGAAACGAGCTTCTATAAATATCAATGCAGCATCATACCATGAATGAGACAGATTATCAAATGAATATGACTTCACTACTCCATTTCAACATTTAAAACTAGAAAACTTAGAAGTCAAAATTATTACAAACTTGTAATACCAAAGCACATAGTAACCTCCTTTGTTAAACATAGACATAATTTATGCAATAGGATGGAAAGAGCAGGCAATCATCACAAACCAGATGCCTGCCACTCAGCAAGAAAACGGACTGGCCTTTAAATTGAAAGGAATAAAACCATCTATTTCCTTCATGCTACCACAGACAAAGGAAATCCAAAAACCAACCGAGAAAACAGAGGTGGTATTTTATTCACAAACCACAATCTCCAAGACAATTTTTCATATTCTCAAACCCATGCACCTCAATTAATTTCCCTCAAATCCATCACAGATCCAATTCCTTCACAGAAAAGGAAACACACAGCATCATTCTTTCCTCCTTGGAAGCATTTTGAGCAGTTTACTTGTCCTTCTGATCTTCCTAAGGACAAAATATTCTTACATGCGTTCCTCAACCAATTTCAAGAGTTTAACTCTCAATTTATACCATGAGATTCCTACTAGTCCCAAAGCAAAATCCCCAACACACTGGTGGGAAGCATGCATGTGCGCAGAGAAAATCTGTATGGCAACACTCAGACTGCAAAGTACCACATATCAGCCCTTGGAAAAATGAAAAATAATGTTTTAATTTCCAGACAAATATAAAGATCCACAACCCAATAAGTTCTAACTTCAATAAAACAAGCTATAAGGTTTTGACAATACTCTGAAAAATTCTGTATTTCCACAGTTCGGTTTTTCTAAAAAAACCCACCGTCTTTTCTTTAGGAAGCATGATCAGAAGAGATCTGTGTCAGAAATTAAATCACTGAAATGTAAAATAAAGCAGCAAAATTTCTTTTTAACCCCATTAAAGTTTAAGGGTTTGATGGTAGTTTGGGCACACTCTGGAAAGTGTGAAGGTTTTTAATTAATATTTTTCTTCTAAAAATTAAACAATGGTGTAATTATTTGGACAGAACAAATTGAAGGGTACTTCAGAGGAAATTGTTATGAAAGGGCAACTGGTATAGTTTAATATTTTAAGAGTTCTAAATAAACAGTTACTTTACTCACATAGGTATGAAAATCTGCTTGTACCTTTCAAAGAATATTCTTTCCTACGAGAAATGTTTCAAAGATCCTTAAAATGAACTATACTTGTTAATCCACTTTTGAAGAGAAGTATTATCACTTTTAATTCAAAAACAGTAGAACAGACACAAGGGCTACATGACTGTTCTCAGGATACAGAAGTCTGTTTTTCATTCCTTCCCTCACACATCAATGAATAAACACAAGGATGCAGAATAATTTGGAGAGGACTGACACATCAGAGGAATCTGCTCTGTATGCAACATAAAAACCTTACAAATTTGGTAGTGGCAGAGAAAGTACAAAACCTAGCAAAGAATTTTTTCAGATGTTTGGTATATAAGAATTATAATGACCATCCCTCATTTTATTAGCTTTATCACTGCATTCACTGCAAAAGTCACAGAACAGGGATAAGCCAAGGCATTAGTATCACTACTTCCCAGATTCCTGTAATGTTCCCTCTCCATTCAATATATTTTTCACTGTTACTTAATGAACATTCTTAGGTATATTATTGAAGGTTTCCAAAACAAGCATGTGGACTTTTATGTCATAACAGAACAGTATATCAAGTCAGTTCTGTCCAAACAGTCTTTTCTGCTTGTACTTACATGTCAAGGAGAAAAACAATGAAAATTAGACCAGTTTCCTACACCTCATGAAAGCGAAATAATCTACTTCCAAAGAGACCTAACTCACATTGGTTAAAGCCTAGAATAAGCAGATGATTGGCTGAAAGTGAAGTTTGTTGGAATACCTGCTTTGACATTCAAGCATTAGTAATAACAGACACCAGTCCTACTTTTTTTATCAAGTAACCTCTTCAATCAGTAGAAAAGGATCAAACCATCAAGAAGCCCACAACATTGCTTGAGGGATTTGTCACATTTATTGTCATTGTGAAGATTTAAATCACCCACCACTAAGGATTGTATGTATGCATCCCATTCAGATGTCAAAAGTCTAAAAATTATGTGATCAAGAGAGTGGTTTCTAGGCAGATAACAAAGGGCAAGTTTAAAACAGAAAAGCTGAAAAACATCTGAAGAATTGCATATAAAGGAGCAGACCTTTGCAATCATTCCCATTGCGATGAATAGGCATAGGACAATTTTAGTAACAACACCTTTTCCCATGGCTTAAGATAACAAAGCTAAAGACAGCAAGATGAAACAAGATCATCTGAAACTACCAAATTAACAGAAATTAACTCAGACAGCTCACTAACACTTCATAAGAATTATGGTGTCAGCATAGATGTCTATGTTCTCCAAGTGCTTTCAAGCCTAATGAGTAAATACGAAGCAATTTCCCATGAGCATCAGGGGGAGGAAAAAGGGAATCCTTTTGTACCATGGTATTTTGGTGCATCACCAACACTTTCCTGCCTTTTTTTAAAAGCAGTAAAAACCGCTATACAAAAACAAGGCAAGGGACAGCACAGGACTTTCCAATCACATTTCACATCTATACTTAACTGAATCTGCTAGAGAGCTTAGCATCTGCAAGCAGGGTTGCAACCTCTGTCTTTTTAAATCCCAGCTTCAGGACAAAAGGGCTAAAACATCTAACTACCTGAAGTTAAGAATAGATCACGTTACAGAAGAGACAGTTCTCAAAGCATCTTACAGATGCCCTGTAATTCCTCCTTCAGCTATGCTACAAGCAGCAGACGGGAGCCAGAAATAATACACATGACCAAAACCAAACTCTTTACCCTCAGCAAGATCCTTAACTACCAGCTGCTTCCTTCAAGCTCTTAGGAACATTGTCATTGCAGCTTAGTTCTGCTATATTAACAAGCATGAACTAACCCAAGACACAGGTAAACTCTGGTGGTGTCTGTGTTTACAACTGCAAACACAAAGTTCATAGGAGACAGATCAAAATCTTACATTTCCTTATGGACACCTTAGATTTCCTTAAACCCCACCTCAGAAAGAGGACAGGTTTCCTCTCCAATAAACTCTCATTTGCCAGTCAAAATAATCTTAGGAAGATTAGGTGGTATTCTCCTCCCAAACTAAATGTACTATTTAAGTATGTACACATAGGAGCAGACACAGAGCTGGGTTAAGAACTAGCAACATAAAGTTTCTGGACAGCTATAATGCATATACATCTTCTGTATATGATGCCTGTATCACTGAGTCACATATATATTAGAAATCAGCATTTAGGCACAGAATAGCCCAGTAAAGGAAACTATCATAATGCTCATTTATTCAGAATATGCAGAATACACTTTTCTTCAAGGAATTCCATACTGTATTATTTTTAAGCTGAAACCTTCCAAAGGCATGTATATTTCTTCCTATATAATAATCAAGTAGTAACACGCAGAAAAGTTTAATTAAGCTAACACCCAAATAATGTAGCCTACTCTTTAATATCAAGAATCACTCAGCTTACCAACTCCCAAACTTTTATCAGCTTTGTTTATCTGTTCAGAAGGATTTTCCTTCAATTAAAAAAAAAAGTAAATCCCCAAACAAACCACAAAACAGACAATAAATATGTGAAGAAACAGTTCTCCAGTTAATGCAGACATCTGCAGGCAAGACCTGAACATATACCTTAGACTGCTAAAACAGAGAAATGACAGCAGCCTTAGGATTAAAAAACAGGAAGAATTTACATCATAAGTATGTTATTGTCCAGCCTCTCATTCTCCTGGCCACTGCAGTGCTGTAGCTTTATTTGATAATTTAACATAGTTAAATTAGAGTGAAATTTAAGCTGGTCATGTTACCAAAGCAGAAACAGCAGCACAAATGTGCGGTAAATGCAGGAAACATAAGCAAAGCTGCTAATAGGCTGTTGCTCCCTAGAGGTACAGTACAGAGACTGGCTGCATCAGCGGTGCAATGCTTGTTATCGTGCAGGGGCAAAATTCTGATCAGACACAAAACAGTTCATCAGCCTCGGGTCCCTCACTACCATGAAGCATATCCTGCATACAAATCAGAAAAGGGTAACTTCAAAGATAGCCGAAAAAGAGAAAAAAGTAACGAAGAAATGCAACTTAGAAGGCAAACGCAAGAATCACAGTATTTCTCAGTGTTGACTATTCTGAGCCCTTTTAGGGATACCCATACAGTGAAATGAAAGCAAGTTATGTTCATACTTTAAATATATTTGAGAAAATAGACATAAAGCCAAGTTGAATTCTTCAGATCTATGTATATGATCTTGTTATTTCAATGGGAGAGAGGCATACATGTATCTCAGACTAGAATTTTATTCTATTGCGGAAACATATAAAACATTCCAATACCTAAAGCTTTGGGCAAGTTTATAATTGAAGTTAAAAAAACCAAGCCAAACCAAAACCACTGACTGGCAATGACTGACAGCAGGCCTCCAATACCCACACAAGATGACTATCCACATCCAGAACTAGAACAGGAAGGTCTAAATTGAGCTACATAAAGAAGATCTGCTCATTGAACAATAATTCTCACCACAAATTAATTTCTTTGATAAAAGTATGCTTCTTACAACAAAAGCTGTATCCAGCCACAATTCCATAGAATTAGCAGAATCTAATAAATCAGTAGAAGATGAGACTCCTTAAAAGAGGCCAAGCATTCTGTCTCAACAGCAGGGTAAGATGAAGCACCACTACTTTTTTCCTTTCTTCCCTGAGTGTTACCTCTAGCTGAAACTCAGCCAGCTCCTCTTTATGTAAGCCTACGAATCAAACAGTGGGAAAGCAGAGCCTGCACCATCTGGGTATGACGACAGGGAAGCGGGTATCTTCAGCACACTGATGGCAGAGGAGCACAGACCATCTCAAAGACTCCATCACTGGGCCCACAGGAAGATTACACAAAGAAATTGCCAGAAGAGATCTTTGCAAAACACATTACAAAACAGACCCCAGGAATTAGGAGCACACAACAACCTCATTCTCTGGAATCCATAAAGGAATATGTGCAACTACTGAACAGAACTTCATCACAGGCTTCTGGAGCACCACACTGCTCTCTGCAATTAGTGCCATGAAAAGAAAACCCCAAAACATATTTATTTGCAAGTTCCTTGCCAAATGAAAGCTCAAGGTCACATTCAATTTGAACATCATGTGGCAGGAAATAACCAGGTGCTGGCCTTTGCCAGAGCTGCTTCACTGTGCCTTTCTGACTTGTACACCAGACAGTAGGTATTTTTAACTAAGATGTAAACAATGAAAATTTAACCAGAAAAAAAACAGCCTGTTTGAATTTGCACTCTTCAGTCCACTGGAAAGTTCTAACGAGCCTGTCAGCCTCAGATCTACGTCTCCTGTGTTAGTTTCTCCAAGCCACAAATGGCAACAGGTTCATCTCAGTTCATCAGTAGCAACTCTCTCAGCAAATCCATGACCAAGGAACGGAAATTTTCTTGAGGTTCCTTGTCTCTTTATGACATAACTGCAGCCTGTATTATCACAGTTCTCTCTATCTGAACACTGGCTAATTCTTCCTGTGAATTATGCACTCAGAAAAAGGCAGTTGGGTTTTTAAACGCTGCATATAACAAAACCTTCCATTTGTCTGATTAGTGAGGAAGGAGTAAGAGAGAATCATAAAACAAACAAAAATAAATCGTTTCTAGAAGCACAATCACTTAGATGTTAAGTAACACAAATGCTTTTGTGTACTTTTAATATTTACAGTTTTTGCAAACTCCGTTTATTTAAAAGTATGGCACAAAATAAGAAAGACAAATTATTTTTAAGTTGCAAATTTTTACAAACTTGTAGGTTTTAAAAATTTACTTAGATGCTTAGAACAGACAAAATTATGGACTAAAAGCCACGAAATGCTTTACCTAAGCCAGAGCCAGAACTGAGAGGCACTGAAGAATGGAAGACATGCATTGCTCTCCATGCATTCAGTGCAGAACACAAAGAAAAGCTAGGTGTGTACAAGGTATGGGTTCTTTAGTCTAGAAAAAGATGTATCAGCTCAGATGCATATGTGCAAGTACACCACAAAGTGGAACATATATACTGACAGTCACTCACAGGAGGCACTCCATGTAACCTATTTCAAACCTGTATGGCCTATGACCTGAACCCTAAGAAGGCAGAGACTACCATAACAAAGGCATGGAAGTTACCACCTCCTTTCCAGCCCCTCACTTAGGAGTCCAAAGACAGCTAACTGTTGTTGTGGCAAAAGTACTGAGACTTGCAGTTTTCATAGTGTTTCGGAGATCCCAAGGTTATTTACAGACTACCGTAATATAGATGATAGTCACCCACAGCAACCTCCTTAAGTAGTGCCTGTTCTTTCAGACTAGTACCTAAATCAGTTAAAAAGCCTGGGGTGCTAGGAAGTGATTGCAACAGCAAAATTTGCTAGTTTAGCCTCATGACAGGAGCTTGCCACACAAGATGAAAAATCCTGGTCCTACCTCTGGTACCACGCACAAAGAACACAACTAAATTCTCTCATCCACACTCTTCTCAACTTACTCAGAAATGAGAATCTCTGTAGGTAACAGAGAGACTTGATCAGACTTGAATTTAGCCACCTGGTTTCTGTAGCTACATTTTCACTAGTACAGTCTCATACCTATTAACACAAGTGGATAATCTGGACCACAGTGGCCACATGTAGTAAGATACTTTAAAAATTATATCAATCCAAGCAACAATGAAAAATCTCTTTCTTTTAGAGTTTCAACTTATTCAAAATGTCCAGCTACTAGAATCACCGATAACTTTGGAGGAAGAAAGTGATCAACTGTTTTAGCTTCAACTTAAAAACACACTGCACACCTAATGTACTCTTTTTCACTGTACATGCAGTATTAGTGGTAACCATACTGATAGCACACACAAAAAGGTACACACAAGTAGACACATCGCATATTCCTAAACATAAACTAATTTTCAACCTTCATCAAAAGGCATATAACTGACTATTCAAAAAGATCACAGGGCAGAGTACCACACACAAGTGGAAAATAGAATGCTAAAATGAGAGAAAGTGGCTAGCTATGATTTATAATACATCTCACATTTTCAGTCAATTCAAGAACATGAAAAGATCAGTGTGATAACAGTTTATAAACAGGAAGGATTTATTATTTTATCAGTTTGGAATGGTAAAAGCAAAATTTAATCAGAATGAAAAGGAAGAAACTGGCAGACTAAAAAAAACCTTAATGTAATAACAACCATTTTTTAATGTGATATTGTATCATTACCTTCACAATAAGATTACAGCACAAAAATATTACATTCAGATGTGGATAATTTGTGCCTGACTACATATGGCTATGCAAAAGATACAAGGTAGAGGGCAAGCTTTCTACCACACCTATCCATCAACTGAGACTACTTTAATTCAAGGTTTCATTTTAGTTTCTTTTTTATCCAAAGGAAAGTTAAATTTATAAACTGATTGATCACAGATTAATCTTTCATTTTTTTAAGTGCCAAGATCAACATCTTAAGAATGCCTTGCATTTTCAAACATACTGTAGTAGATTAAAATATCTAAACCTATGTGTATATTTTTAGCAATTCCACCCATTTTTCTCTATTTAGATACTTCCCTGGCTCCTATGATCTTGGTATCTATGCACTGATCCGTATGTTATGTAGTTAAAAACAATCGAGCATGCTCTCCAGATATGAAATCATACCTCCTACTGACATCAATAGGAAACCTGTGAAGAAAATCTTATGCCTGAATACAAACAAGAAATCTTCCCAAAAAACTCACCACAAAGACTCACACAAATGGTTATCCTTCCCCCTCTTTGTGAGCATGTGATGCCTGGTAGTGTTAATAGGATTTATGCAGACATTTAAAAAAAGCAGGATATATTACGTCAGATCAAAGTTTTTTAGGCCAGTTATGGTTATGAAATTTCCTAGCTGGCTACAAAGCAAGGGCAGTGATCTGAGGAGGGCTGAGCAACAGTGAACACATTTGGCTCCCAATGGAAGCTGAGGACACACAACAGAACAGTGGTCAGGCCTCCGCCAGACATTCAGGTAGTAATACGTTTGAAAATGACCAGATATGTTACTCATTACCTGAAGAATGAACACTGTGGAGAATGCTGTCTTTTTTCAGGAGACTGAGAAGTTATGGCAACTCTGAGAAAGCCTGGGGGAGTAGAGAAAATGACGGCTAAAGGTGTGTAGACAGAGAAGAGGCAGTGCCCCACACAAATTTCTGACCTCTAGAGATGCCCATAGTTCTTTTTACTATAAATGCAGCTAGAAGATTTTTATGCCATCTTTAGTGTGTACAACACCCATTTCACTGAAAATTAATCTATGTTAAACTTCATTCTAAGTAGCAGTACATCACATTAAAAAAAAGAGAAGTGAAAGTCTCCTAATGTTTTGGTTTGCACAGGTTTTAATGGTTTGCTATCATGATAATGTGATTTATGTGTGACATTAATTGTAAGTAGAGAGGAAACGTAATGATGTGGTGTGATAGCTTCATCTGGATCACCTCACAGTGCTGACAGCTCTGTTCTCTTCTGCTTTCAAGATGGATACTATTGAAAAGGTATTTCTGTTTTGACATATTCAGCATTCTTGTTGAGCAATATGCTACACTATTTAGAATATGGTTTTATACAGGAGTTCAAATACCAGCTTACTGCAACGACCCACAAGTAAAAGCTCATAATCAAATGCAGCTGTCACAAAATAAGAACAAACTGCCTTCCTTGCTTTCACAAAGGATCATATTTAAGACAGTATAAGAATAAAGAGGAAGACACAAGTTAAAAAACAATTTGCATTGGGATGTAATAATTCCTACTTTACCCTCCTTAAACACGGCATTAATCAGTAATTTAGAAAGCAAATATAACAAACTTAGCACATTTCAGTCTTGTTATGCAGACATTAATTAAAAGTTCTTATGCCATGAGATGCCAGATGTATTTAAGAATAAAGTATTTGTTGAATTCTGTTTAAAAACAGCATCCATACTCCACTCCTAGTGTTAAACAACTGAAAAATACCTCAGAAAATGGAAATCTGTCTTTTGCCTTAAGTCAAAACTCATGACTGTTATTAATCACTGGAAAAGTTCTCTGTACATTTCTATGCTCCTTTCTACAAAATGTTGCCACCTGCCTTCTCAGGTTTTAATTAAACACAAACCTACTTTTCATTAAAAGAGTAATTTCAAGGTGTCCAGGATGTATGACACAAGCTTGCATGGTACAGTTTCACACGAATATGCAATGTATCCAATCGCTTATACCTACTACTAATTTACCGCACACATAATGCCTGCTAAGCATGCATATAAAAACAAAAATATAATACAGAATTACCTTAGGACACTCCCTATTGATTCAGTTTTACTAACTTATGTTGTGCAACTAAACGATCAAATCAACAATTTACCATAAAAATCACTTTCTAGACATCTTGTTATACTACTGAGTTACCTATGAAATTATGCCCTGCTACACAAGGTGTAAGATTTGTAACAGCATCTCCTAATAGTTTTAATTAGCTTTTGCAGCACTTCCCAAGTGAATATTAATGAAGTACTAAAAAACCAATGCTATCAGAATGAAAATACTATGTCATTGGAAAAGAAAACCTCATAAAATACACATAATTTTCAACTTGCTATTGCGGGAAAAGTACTTTACATACAGCGCAAATACTTTTTTATCATAGTTTGCATAACTGAAAAAACCTATGTGTAGACTGTAGAACATAAAAACTCTTACTTTTATTAAGCTTTAAAGTAATACTAATGAAGAAATACAAACCATTAAATAAAACCAGAGTGCTATAAGACTTGTAATCTCAGAATCTTGTAACAGTATTTACATGCTTGCGTAAATAATTCCTGGAAATACACACTGTGGATAAACAAAAGCTCATGACTGAACAGAATTGGTTTAATTAACATAAACACACAACAAAATAAAGTTCTGGAAAATCTTCTTCAAGCCTTACAATCTAAATAAATTGTGTGGGCAGGACTAGTTCTGCGTGCTCATATTTGCATCATTCGGGACTACTTTGACTAGCTTTCAGCTGAGCGAATCTACTAACAACAACGTAACTAGAAGCAAATTCATATTCTGCACAGTTTTGTAAATCAGGCTGCATTAAGCTATATGACTAACATCTGTTGCACATTGCTTCTTCCTCCATCCTTCAAACAGGGGAAAAACAGAAGCAAAGATGTTTCTTGTTGTGACTGGGTTTAGGGGTTTTATATATACATATGAATATATGCATTATGAAATATTTATGCTAAGCCAGGGGCAACAACATTCTCTTCACTCCTAACAGCAAGGTAGGACAGTATGTCTCATCTCCTACTTCCTGAAAGAATTCACTTGGCAAAATTAGATCAACCCCACAGACATTTAACCCCCTGGATAAAGCTCAGTTTTCTTCCGTTTCCTACTGTGTTGCAAACCACCACAGGTTTCCCCACAGTGAAACCTCACATGGTCTTTTAGGGTTTTGTGTCTGTATGACAGAGCACTTTTAAGATATTCAAAGCCCATAAATATAACAACAATTCTATGGAAAGCCAATCTGAAAAGCAAAGGTTTGATACGTTCCCAAAACAGACTCTCTTGCTCAGGGAAATTCACTAAGCTCCCACTTTTACACAATTTTCTTCATACTGAATGCCTGGTGTGCAGGTGGACTGCACTGTTCAGCCAGGAGGTCATACAGGTGTGAACCGCTGAAATCCAGTCTTTGCTGTCAGTAAAGGATGATGTCTCCAGGACAGCCAAGAAATGATTCCAGCCTTGATGGAAAATGCTTTCCAGAAGACAACATAGCAGCATCAAGGAATGAAGAGCTGAAGAACAAACAGCCAAAATATGTACAAAAAGGAATGGCTGTCCTACTCCAAACTTTTCAAATCTTCCTCTGTCCTCACATAGCTTAAAAGCTGCTTCTATCAGCTGTTCTCAGAGCACCTGCCACTCTCATCCAAAAACTACTTTATGAAAGCTATGATATGGTACTCATGATTGATTTGGTAGACCCTATTAGTAAGCACGAAGATACAAGGAAACAGGGAGCTGGAAGAAACTGAGACACTACTTTGCACATGCTGGACTTCAACAAGGAAAACTCAGCAGCTTTGGTTTACCACCTTCTTGGAGCTCATTTTCCCAGCATTCATATCCTCTAACTACTACTAAGATAAAAATCCAAGTCACCAGTTTCTCAGACCAAGGTAACTTGTCTCAAACAATGGCCCAGATATATGTGAAGTGTCTAGGTCATTCTAACCTGCTGAAGTGAACTCAAACGAAGTTTTAGCATATCAAGCTGCTCGCAAGGAACAGACACTGGTCCAGAGATTTACAAATCTAACTTTGCTTCTTCCTGCTATTATGTCAAAAGCCTTTCTTAGTATAATCATTCCATGGTTCTTAGACAAGGGGATGATACCAATGTACAGGGTTTTGTTCAGTTTCCAGTTCAACACCTTTCACCGATAGTGTTACATCTACACACTGGTCTCTACAAGAGCTCCAGCTAGCTGGAGGTAAATGCAGTTACTTCCTGTGGTCGCCAGCACTAACTTGATTGCTGCCAATCAAGAAGCTTTGCAAGTATTATTGGCTTATCACATCCAGCTTTTTGTGCTAGTATTTAGTCATAGGATCTGTCATGGTTCTTTCTGGACCATCTGGAGCTTTTTCACAGAATCACAGAA
>VZZY01010224.1:5482-16927 GCA_013400335.1 Eurystomus gularis | reverse complement strand
GAGGTTTAACAAGGACAAGTGCATGATGTTGCACCTGGGACATGGTAGCCCTGGATACNCATGGTAGCCCTGGATACACATACACTCTGGGGAGCGAGAGGCTGGAGAGCAGCCCTGTGGAAAGGGATCTGGGGGTTCTGGTCGACGTCAAGTTCAACATGAGCCAACAGAGTGCCCTGGCAGCCAGGAGGGCCAACCAAGTCCTGGGGTGCGTCAAAAACAGCATTGCTAGCTGATTGAGGGAGGTGATTGTCCCACTTTCCTCTTCACTGGTGCAGCCCCATCTTGAGTACTGTGTGCAGTTTTGGGTGCCACAGTATGAAAAAGATATAAAGCTACTGGAATGTGTCCAGAGGAGGACCAGGAAGTTGGTGAAGGGTTTGGAGGAGATGTTGAATGAGGAGCAGCTAAAGTTACTTGGTCTGTTTAGCTTGGAGAAGAGGATATTCAGGGGAGACCTCATCTCAGCTTACTGCTACCTCACTAGGGAAGGTGGAGGAGCAGGCCCTGATCTCTTCTTTCCGGTGAAAAATGATACAACCCGAGGGAATGGTAGGAAGATGTACCAGGGGAGGCTTAGGCTGGACATTAGAAGGAGGTTCTTCACCCAGAGGGTGGTAGAGCACTCAAGTGTGTTCCCCAGGGAAGAAGTAATGGCACCAAACCTGACAATATTCAAGAGGCGTTTGGACAACACCCTCAGACACATGGTGTAAGGGTTGTCAAGCACTGGACCAGGCTGTCTAGGGAGGTGGTTGAATCACTATCCCTGGTGATGTTTAAAGGACATGAAGATGTGGGGCCGGGGCACAGGGTTCAGTGGTGGATACGGTAGAGTTAAGTTAGTGGTTGGACTCAATGATCTTCAACGTCTTTTCCAACCAGAATGATTCTGTGTGATTCTGTGTGTGTGTGTTTTAAGATCATTGAGTCCAACCACTAACACAACACTGCCGTGTCACCCACAATTATGGATAATATTGATTTGAAATGCATTGTACATGGCTTAGAAAGCAAGTCTGGAATTAAAAAATATTTTTGTAAACTTGAGATCTGGAAGAAAATCGGTCAGATGAAATTCAGTGAAGATAAATGCAGACCTACATGCGGAAAGGATGTATAAAATGCAAGAACAGAAAATGAGCAATTACTGACTGGGCTGAAGTGCTGCAAAAAGAACTAGATGTTGAGTAGATAAAACAGTATGTGTCACAAGTGCAATGTTGTTGCTCATCACCGTGGCAGGGAGCTACTGTTATGGGATGTACTAACAAGAATGTCACATGTAAGACACTGATGAAAGCTGTCCTGATCTACTTATTCTAGAGAGGTATTGGATGCATTCAGCTAGCATTCAGCTTTCGGTGTAGCAGTTAATGATTTAAGCAAACGAACAGAAGAAAAAAAGTATGTGAGGAGAGGCTGCACCTATAGTCTGCTTTAATCCGAAAGAAACTAGTTTTTCTTTAAAGAAAATGGAAGAATAATTTTCTTCTGGCACCATGGGTTAAAAATTAAAGCCTACTGCCAATACAGCAAAAAGGGTAAAGGCTCACCTGTAAAGTTTATAAAATCTTAAGTGGAAGTTTTAAATTACAAAGTAAACAACAGTATCAGGGATGATCTAAATATACTGAATATTACTTTAGACCAGGAAGATAGATAACACTGTCTCTCAAGGTTTCTTTAAAATTTCCATTTCTTGTATCCTAAATACATATAATGTACATGGTCTAACTGCAATCTCAGTGAGCTGCATTGCTGGATATGATTTAGCAATAGTTACATAGCTCCTTGAAGACTTCTGAACTAGTAAAATAAATCTGACTGCCAGAAAAAGCCATAACATTTTCAAAGATACAAAGAGACACGAAATTCAAGTCGCAGCTTTTTTTTTCCTACAGATTTGAACATATGAAGCTTTTTAAAATTTTTATTATTGCTTTCATGTTTTTAATTTTGAAATACCTAATCTATAGCAGCTCTGAATACAGCTTTTCTGTTAATTGCATTTGGTTTACCTACACTGACAAAATTTAAAGCAATGTACATTTCTTTGTGCGTTTGATATACAACTTTCCTTATAGTAAGATAAAAATACATTGCACAGGTTCTCCAATTAAAGTATTAAATGAAATGAATGAAAGTATTAAATCAATTAGAGTTTAAGTTCCTCAGACAATCATTTAGTGTCCATTTCATCAAGACCAGACCATTTAAAGGTCAGTTTCTTTGATCTCTACTGATCCCAGTAAAATCTCTGGAGTCAGAGGAAATACTGTTCATAGAGAGCCTGCATGAATTTATCTGTTGACACCTGAACTGCCTAGTATCACTATGTAATGCCATGCTACGTAAATATTTACTTTCCTAGGTTTTTCAAACACCTATGGTAGCCTGCACTCACACTGTGTTTTTATACTTACTGTCTTGATACACAGCAAATTCTGTCTTCAGGAATGCATATGTGAATTCCAAAAAGCAATACTCAAAAAACCCAACAATAACCATCTAGACTATCTTGGGGCATAAACATTGCAATTATTCTGTGTTGAAAAACACCACACATAGTTTCTACTCTGGTATAGATAAATAATAACATTCAAAACTAAAACACAGTAATTTTAAATGTTTTATTGATATTTTAGATCCTATTTTGCCATATGTTCTTTCTGATCCCTTTTACATATAAAATCTACTGATGCTGTGAAAGTGTAAAGAAGCAGAATTATACAGCTAGTCAAAGTCACTCCCTCATGCTTTAAAATATATTTAAAGAGTAGTGGAGCCCAGCACCCTCTGAAATTTTTGTTTTTTTGAGAATTCACAGTACTAGTGCTCAAAAACATGTATGTAGGACCTAATGCTAATCATTATGTGCAATTACAACAGCTAGCAACGTTTCTAACTAGTGATCTATGAGCACAATTACCTTGTTTGCAAACATACAAGATAATTTAAAGGGTAAATCAGTCAGAGGTTTGTATGTACAAAATTGTGCAGGTGCATTTTTTAATCCAATTTCATCCAGATTCAGCTTCTCTCCTTCAAAATGAAATCAGATTGGAAGGCCTAAGTCACATCCGTTTCCTAAGACCACTGATGTTTGTTTAATGTAATCTACGTGTTAGTAAAAGGTATGTGTTTTAGAAACTATTCTATATTTGAAAAAAAACTTCAAGTGATACTAACCACATTTTTTCTTGTGCAGGGATTAAGTGTATGGCAGGAGGTGGTGGCCACTTTTTCTAACACAGATGTGAGCCATTTCTTGGCACTGTTTATTTCATATCACAGCTTTGTCTGTCTCACCTTTGTACCCACACATCAGCATGGCTGACATCTCTATGTCAGCAGAAGTTTGGAATTAATATGTTCTATAAAGCAGAGTATTAGTTTTTTGCAACTCACCATTTTTAGTTGCAGTATAGCACTTTTACATTAACAAAAAATGGGTTACTGGTCTGAAACCAGGTTGCACAAACATTGGGACTATCTAAAAAGTGGGATTAAGAATGTTTTGCTAAATCAGTTAAATGTATTTACTGTTACTGGGTCATTAATATAATCTCAACTCAGTGCTGGAGGAGAGAATACTATCAGTCAAACAAATATTAGTGAGTACAGACAGTTAAGATGGCTGCAGAAGTCACTTTAGAGGCATACAGTGCTCATGGATATGACGGAAGGGACAAAACCTTAGAAAAATTAAAAACCAGTAATCACAAATGAGCTTTTCCATGCTAGAGGTTTATTTTGTAACATCTAGGCATCAGTAAAATTTTCACTGAGCTCAGTACAATCACTCCCTTTGAAAGAGGGAATTAAATCATGGCTTACCTGCTGTAACTCCTTAATAACCATTTGCAACCCAGCAGGCAGTGGTTCATGGCTTTGGAGGTGTAGTCACCTATATCAGACGGTAATTTTTAAAGACCACATTTATCCAGGAAGCACTTAATTAATAGCATTGAGACAGTGAAGATTTGTACAGGAGCTCTGAGCAATTTCACTGGCTGAGTTTACTCCATGCAGTTATATAGCAGCCTACAGGGCAGTGTTTTAGAAAAGAAAAAATGAAACCAGTTGTATTGGGTTTGTATGGCAAAGTTTGGTAGTAGAGAAGCTTCAGGGGTGACTTCTGTAAGAAGACCCCAACCTCCTGCACCACTCCTTGCCTTATCTAAGGGACTTAGTGTAACCTGCAGCAGTAATAAGGAAATGGAGACAAGGGCAGAATCAGAAGAGATGCCTGGATTGAATTTGAACCTGGGAAAAGGAAAAGTGTCTTCCCTAAGATTTCAGATGTTTGGTATGTCTATTTCCCAATATCCTTCAGTAATCAAATGTTTTCAGTCAAATCGCCCACATTGACTCTGTTTTGCCTCTAATAGTAATTTCTGACTAGAAACTGTGTCTTTACTTTAAGCCATGAGTTTTTTTGTTCTTGCTCTTCCTATTTTCTTCCCCCATCTCACTGAGGGGATAGGGTGAATGACAGGTTGCATGGGTCACTAGCTGGCAGCCAGGGTCAACCCACCACACCAGTGGGTTCATGATTCCAATGGACAGCCAGAAAGTCTCCATCATGCTTAAAGATGTCTAATAACTTAAATAAGTATGTCTAGATAGAAAATGCCTAGTAGCTAATAACAACCTGCCATTTAGATGTGCAATCAGTTGTATGGTTACATGCTGCCGTTGCAACAGGTGGAAGAGCTAAGTACTGGGCAACAGAACACAATTTTTAAAAAAACATTCAAGGTCATTCAAAGAGTGGATGCACTTGTGAGTTCTGCTACAAAGGCAAGAAAGAGAACTGAATCTCTACAGAGATAAAATATTTCTCACTTTATTTATACCAGTTTTGCACTACTTAAGTAAATTCAAATTTATTTTCAAGCAGCTATATTACAAGAAAAGAATCAAACTTTTAACATACTTTTTGACTCAGTGTAGGGCTTTTTATTTGTAGTAACAGTCTGAGTGCTACTGTAATTTATTGTTATAATTGTCCTGAATAGGATCGCTGTTTATACTTTTTCCTCTGTCAAAAAATGTCTCATCGAGTAACATTCAAAATGCACTATCCTTAAATTGAAACATAGCCTCCTTTTCAATCAAAGCAAGCAATTACATATGTTAGTGTGGGAGACAGTAATAGATTACATAGACATATCTGCAAATTATCCTTAAAAAAACCCCTAAACATTTATTGAAATTGCGTAAAACAGATATGAAGACAGGCAAAAAATATCAGTGAAGGTATACGATGTTCATACTACAATTTTTTTTAAAGTACTGCCATGTACTAATGTGGCTCCCATGTTTTAAAAAGGGCTGGCTTATGCACAAAAGTATCTTCTTTTTTCTGTTAATCCTGTCTGTCATTACTGCACAGCAAAAAGTAGGTTCAAAAAAGATTTTTCCATTTGCAAAAACACAATGTTAGTGCAAACTCCACTGGTAACTCATTTATACTGTCCTGTATTACAGATAATTTTGTCCTGTCCAATAGGAGAATTAAGAATAACAATTTCAAGTTGTAAAGCTCTAGTAACATTTTAGCACAAACTTAAAGCACATGGTCAGACAAATCTTTCCAACACAATATGTATCATTGATCTCCTTGAGAGCGTAGCTGCCTCTTTGAAAGCCAAGATAGTACACTGAAAACAATATGAATATGATCAGGTCAGTTTTAACAGAATAATGAATGGGATAGAACCAGTTTTCTTCTACTAATTTGAAATAATACTGCCATAGCTGTAAACTAATGCATACTTGCTCTAGGAGCGTGCATTACAATGATGAGTTATCTTTAAAAAAAATACGTATTTTGGTGTTAGGGGTTTTTTAGGTATCTTAAAATAAACAATGTTTATGTAATAAATCATGCTTAAATATTGGAGAATAAAATATAACTTATTGCAACGCCTGCTTTAACGTACACAGAGAACAGTATGAATATGAAGCTGAATCTTCCACAATTTTAAAGCATTATTTTGGTACTACCAACTGACCAGCTACTCCAAGAATCTCCTAAAGAAACAAGCAAATTATGATGCTGGGCAAAGGAATATTATTTAATATTTGCTTATTGCAAAATGCTAGATTTTTCTGTTCTGCTGTTCTATTGAAATTTTAAGATAACTGCTCATTCCATACTGAATTCTTATACCATGCATATTACAGCTGCAAAGGAAGTTTATCCAGTTCATTCTAGCAACTGTACAAAACTCATTTGCAAACATGTATGTTTTGATCATTTCAGTACTTATTTGAAAGTACATTTTATTAACTCAAAATACAAATACTAGCTTTATGTTGACAGCTTCTGCATGGAGACCAACTACAGTTTTGAGAGATAGCCTGTGTCCTGGTTTGGCCAGGACAGGGTTAATTTTGGTGGAGCCAAGTTATTCTACACCATGCTGATGTCGTGCCCCGGGGCCAGTTCCGGTGGGGGGGCAGTTCGAGTTTGACTGTTGTCTGGGTGAGCTCGGTCCCTCACTGTTCTCTGTTATCAATCTTTTTTGTATTGTTCCTTTATCACTGTTACTGCTGGGTTTTCTTTGTTAACTGCAAGTGCTTATTATATGTTGTTTTCTTATATAAATATATATATATTAAACCTTCCTTATCTCAACTCAAAAACGCACTTTTAAACCTTCTTTTTTCTTTGTCCGTGACCCGCAGCAGAGGGAGGGGGCGGGGAGTGGCGGCGCAGCCATGTGGTTCGGCTACCCCGCAGCCACAGCTCGTACTAAAGCAACACAGCCTGGCTGCCAATTTTGTTTAAAATTTGGAGGGTAAAATCTGTTATCTTTCCATCTGTATCATCTGCCTATACCATCTTATCATCAGAACACAGGAGATCTAGCGTTAGATATCAGTGTTTAGATGTCAAGTGAAAATGCAATTTACATGTCCTCAGAATGTGTAAGTAAATAAATACAAAGCTGTGATAATGACAAATCATATGTCTCCCTTTGAAATGTACAGGATAAATATTCTTTCAGCAGACAATAAGACAATACTTAGGTAAGACAGTATCTTCCTCATATCACACCTAAATCAAGTCTTCAGTCTGGACACCTCTCTTCAAGGAAGGAGAAGTTCAAACTGGAGTTAATGCAAATAAAGCTTACTGGAATGAAGACAGAAAACTCTGTGCCTAGGAAGAGATAAAAAAATCTTGATGTATCTATTGTTGGCAGTTTATCTTGTTAAAGTAAATGTAGCAGAGACACAAGAGCTAAGGAGGAAGGAAAGTTGTTTAGACTCAACAACAAACACATAACTATGAATTGGCTATTAATATTTTTTTTATTCTAAATCAACCAACAAAGTTCCCTGTAAAAGCACAAGAATGTCTGTCATTTAGAATCTCTTTGACTCTTCTGATGCTGTTAAAAGATATTCTGAAAAAGAAAGTATGCTATCTTTATAGAACATCACGCATTAATTGACCAAATGTCAGTTACATTAGTGAAAACAGTAGGGCTACCTGGATTTGCTGAGGGCCGATTTTGGGCTCTCTATTGCAATGTGTATTTTACTTCAGTGTCAACACATCCATGCACACCAATATGTATGCATGGTATCTGGCTGCGTCAGCTGTCCTTGATCTCCTACAGCCAGAGCCTCTCCATGAGCACTACGCAGTCTGTTGTGTGTGCAGCAAACCCCTGCAGCCTCACTACATCACCTGTAGAAGCAAACCACGTAAGTAGAATTGGTCTTTTTTTCTTGTTCTCCAAGAAGCATGAGCATGAGAAATCATGATTTTATGTTTAAATGAAGAGCTGTATTAGATACAAATGTTTAAGGGAATATAGAAAGTAAAATGCTTAGATATTACTTTTACAAAGCAGGCATATTCATCATGAGCAAGAATTAAGACAGATACAACAAATTCCAAGGTCTTTTTCCATCTACAAACTCTATGAAATTACTCATTATCATGAATATTTCCTAGCCTGTGTGAGCCAATGACTAACAGAACATAGTCAGACCATCACTGGATTTTCTCTGAGGTTATGGGCAAGTGAAGAGAAGAAGTTAACATAACCCAATGCAGATAGAGATTCTAAACTCTCAGATCTCAGCACACCTCAAAACATGACTTGGCAATATTTTTGTTTTCAATGAATCACTAAAAATAAAGTTCAGGAATTAAAAAATTGTTCAGAAGCACACCACGCAAAACCGTATCATGCAAAAACTACCACACAGCTTAACTTTATTACTGTGAGCAGTCTTTACAGTTTGTGACGGTAAATATAAATACATGCATAAGTGCTGGCAAATTAAGTTTTTGTTTCCTGGACAAAATAAAGATTGAATCTGACACAAACTTGTTATTCTAGCTTCATAAGATTAGAAGGAAAGTGCTTTCCTCTCAACCTAAAAATTCAATTAAAAATCTGAAGCAATAGCATAAAGTATTTCTTCACAAAAGAATTAAAAAATATGACAAGAACACATTCATTCGAGGCAAATGAAACTGTTCAAATGCTGGAGTTATATTACAGCTTTTTCAGTGTGAAAACAGCGACACCTTAGACAAGTAGTCTTGAACACCTCAGAAAAGGAGACAAAGGTAAATTTTTGCTGTTGAAAAATCTTAATGCTACTGAATAAGAGAGTAAGAAGGAAGTAAAATATTATTTTATTTCTCTGATACAAGTTATTATGTAGCTGTCAGTAACCTAACAATGCATGCTTAAATATTTTAGAATTTTCCATGCTAACCGAACAAAAATATGGAGATTTTAATAACAGAATAACAATAAGATGAATAATTATTGAGCTGTTAAAGCTGACATCTTAGATAAGTTTCTATCTAAATTCTATATATAACTAGTCTCGAACTCACTAAATCTTTTAATAATAAGAATTTAAGAATGTGGAATTATACTCAAGTGAAAAATGTCTCATTTGGTCTCACACCAAACTGTCATAGACAATACAAGAGATTTCCCGTAAGTGAATGTTGCAGCTGTATGTCTGTATTGTTTTTAAAGCATGCTTATAAAATATTTTCTAGAAATATTATTGCATATTTAAAAAAATCACACACTTCCCTTTTCCACCTAGATTGAATTAAACTAAACCAGATACTATTTTACTCTATATGAAAAGACACATATGGTAAACTCAAACTAATCTACTGAGCAGAAAGGCAGTCAGGAGGAGTGAACAGAATTGTTCAGTCCAGTTGCTGTGCTGCATGCAATTTGAAGGGAATTTTGTTACACAAAAATGAGAAGGAAAATTCATTCTTCATGAGGTAAAACAAGAAGAATCAGACCAGACACTGAAGCAGTCATGAACAACCTATATATCTGTTCTTCTTCAATATGAACGATTACATTATTAGTACTTGTCCTGTACGGACAGCACCAAATGGTTTAATTATTGAGAAGAATATGAAACCTCCAAAATTCAGTACACAACTAAACACAATTAGACAGACTAACAGGTTCTAAACTGTACTTAGGGTTTGCTACCAGGAAGAGTATTCATGTCTTTTTTTTTTATCCTTATGCAAATATTCATTAGAAAGTGTAAAGATGGCTATTTCCGACAGTAAGCTTCATTAGTCTTGACAGAATAAATTGAGAAAAAAATCTACTGCATAGGCATCTATTTTTGTTACCAACAGTACCTGTAGAGATGGTGTTCACTGATATGCTAAACCCAGAAAGAGTAAATTGTGAATGTGACCTATGCAGGAGAAATCTGCTAGTATAAAGGTAGAGGAGGCCTTCTGTCAACTCAGTTGTGAAACACTTGCCAGTTCCTCTCTTCCTCTACAGGGAAATACTGACCTCGATTGAATATACAATGATTAATAACATTCATTAAAGCTAGGTTTGCTTGTACAGTTTTAATTTTGTTAGGCTCTAAGAACCTTTCAGACCATTGCAGCTGACCCATTCTATCCCTGTCTTTTCAAGCGTTTCTAACAGTGTCAAGGTTATTTACTACAGATAGTCTCATATTGACTGGTAATTCTTTCCTTAATTCCTGATGAACACCTACTTACAGCTGCTTTTTTTACACTGCCCCATGTTTTTCATGGATGTCAAAATATTCACCAATTCCATTACACAGTATATGCACCAATTCCATTACAATCTTTAAATATTAGTATAATGTTGAGTTAATCCAACCTTGTGTAGTAGGAGAGATGTATAATGTGTGGGAGTGTAAACAAGTTTTTTGACATCATCACAACTGTGCTGTTGGTTTCAATATTCTCCCTTAGCATAACTTGCTAAGAATTTCTGCTTCCATTTAGTCAGTTTTCCTACCTATTAGTCTGAAAAAACTCTGAAGACTCATTTTGTCCAGTTCACAAAACAGAACCAACCACTGAGATTTTCCATCCTTGGGTGAGTTTTAGCTGCTGTGCTTGTCTTCATGCTCCTGGATGGAAAATTTGTACATCACCTAAATATATTCATCTATTCTTTTAATCATAGGGTGGTTATATTAGAATCCATCAAGTGCATAAGACATTTCCTGGAAGCCCTTCTGAGCATTTGAAGGCTTCCCTATCTGAAATGGATTGCGCTATGTAGACCAAACCCATCTGCATTCACTATGTAGGTTCTGGGAGTTGGGCCGGTAACAACAAGGATTGAGGGAGCAGTCACAATTGCCTTGCTCTATTTCAGTTATTTCTTCATTAAACCTGTTCCAACACCACTTCTCTATTAAATAACCAAGATTCATAATCAAATTATTATTGATGAGGGGAATGGCAATATCATGTTCAGCTCTATTTTGATTTCAGGTGGATAGATTCAAATGACTGTATATCAGCATTTTCTGTATGTTATTGAGAGATTTAGCCTTAAATATGTTTCATTTTTTTTCTCTTTTTTTCTTTAACTGATGTCTTTGAACTAAAAGCTTTTAAAAAGTCCTTTTCATTACTCTGTATTGACGTTTGTAATAAAAAGAAAATTTTTAGTTATCTTCTGTAATATGAACACAATCACAAGCAGCTCCGGGGAACCGTAAGACTCCTTGTAGATAGTTGGC
The DNA here is from genome assembly GCA_013400335.1 of Eurystomus gularis. Classification (NCBI taxonomy): domain Eukaryota; kingdom Metazoa; phylum Chordata; class Aves; order Coraciiformes; family Coraciidae; genus Eurystomus; species Eurystomus gularis. Next base: position 5,869 of record VZZY01010224.1, on the reverse strand, counting down.
AGTGCTTGACAAGTATTTCCAAAAGTTTTTTGTTAATTTAGGAGTTTTCTTGATTGTATCTACCTGTAAAAAATAATAACTAAAACAGTTCTTTCTTTGACTGTGTCATGGTTTAACACCAGTGTCGCGGTCAGAGCGCAGAGGTCCGACCCACCTCCTAAAGGGAAAAGGGTTGAGGGCAAAGTGGAATATCTCCTGACCAGGCTCGTAAGCAAATACGGAGACCAAAATGGGTATTTAACAAGTTTATTACTAAATATATTCTAATAAAGCCTTATTTACTCTACGAAAATATTACAGTATTAAAGAACACCACGCCCACCCATTCACTCCCTCTCTCACCCACCGAGAGATAAGGGCAAATAAGGACCTAATTATGTCAAAATA
>VZZY01010222.1:0-37759 GCA_013400335.1 Eurystomus gularis | reverse complement strand
ACACACACACATACAGACACCTTTTTTCCTCTGGACAGAGCCTCTGCTTTCTTGACCTACTTGTGTGCTATGATCAATCTAACAAGTGCATTGCTGAAACAGTATCTTAAATCACAATCACAGCATTACTTTCCTAGTTACAGTTCCCAGCATCTCCAAACGTGTAAAAAACCGTAAAACAGAGACGTGAGATAGCAGGTGACAACGGCTTCCAGCTTAGCACAGCTCTTGAAGCAGCGCTACCAGATTTGCCAAAGGGATGTTGGTAATTGGTTGATCCTGCAGGAACCTCTGCAAGGTTGTTCTCTGTTGGAAATCACTTACATCCAGTACCAGGATGGGAAATCCTGCTAATTGGCTATGTCTATTCAGAGAATCTGAGCTGGTGTTGGCAGCCAAAGTAACTGGCAACAAGAATATTGTTAGCTTCAACACTTCCTAAGCTTTCCACCCAGGAAATGCTAAAGAAGAATGTATACAAGTACCATTTCAGGATTATCAGCACACGCATTTTACTTCTGTAGTCAGTGAAAAGGATGTCATGCCCATTTTCTGCAATTCATTTGGGCATTACCAGAGTTTCTTGTGATTTCTTCCACTGTCAATCCACCAGACCCTTTTTCTGCAAATAAAAAGCCAAAGGACAAGCTATTACATGCCTTTTTTGCCCTTCGGTGACTGAAGACCCCTTGCAGCACAGGAAACCTGTACTTGTGCTTCTGCACAGACCTGTGTGTCTATACAGGTGGCTGTAGCACCTACAGCCCAAGCCTGACAGATCTAGTCCAGAAGTCACATCCCTACCAATTTCAGGGCTTCAGAGCAGAGCTAGCTCAGGGACCCTGCCTGACTTATGCAGTTGCATAATTTCTGGAACAAAACTTTTTTATTTTCTGGAGGAAATGTGCATCTCTATGAACCTAGTCACACAACTATAACAGAGTGGAGAAAGGGAGACTGGCAGATGGTTACAAAATGAGAAGGATATGATCAGGAAGAAAGTGGTTTCTTGAGATACAGGTTCTTAGAACTGCTGAGGCAGACTACAAGGTATGAATAATTTTAAACTATCTTTGCCTCCCAGGAGGCTGGTTTTATGTGTGACAGAGTATGCCTGTGGTACAAAGGTGTGACTGCCACAGCTGAGGTGCTGCATTTTATACAGTTACCTCAGACACCAAAACCTCTGAATTCACGTTGGCTTGGACTGCAGTGCAGACCAGCGTGGGCATGACAGAGTTGTACAGCCACGCAAGACCCCATAACTACTGCTTCGGTGGAAGCCCTGAGCTGGTCAGGTACATCAAAAGCTGGGCTGGAAAACACAGCACAAAGACAATTTCAGGCCAGAAGAGAATTGTGAGGTTTGCCTTAAATTATACTCAACCACAAGAGACGACTGACCTCAGCCACACATGTTCCCATCGCCCTACCCACTACTTTGGCAAATTCTCTCCCTGGACAACTGCAGCCACTTGCTACCACCAGAAGTCATGCAACAGCTTGATTATGAGCATGAACCTGTCCACAGAAGCTGCATTTAAGATGCCAAGATAAAAGTGATTTCAGTAGGAGTCTACTGAAATAGTGAATTTAATCACAACCATTAAGCCAGTAAAATTACATGTCAGTAGGTGTGATAACTGTCAGATGGAGGAGAAAAAAGGAAAGAGCACAGATAAAAATTACAGCTTGGGCGTTCTGCTAGAATGATAAAAATATGTGGGATGGAACTGAGAAATGAGCTCCAAAGATGACCTAGGCAAAGAGAAACATATGAAGAATGTAATTTTGTATAAATGGAAGACTTGGCAGCTAATTTTCAAGATTGGATAAATGGTCTTTGAGCAATGAATTATTTTTTTTTTTGCTATCATTTCTTTTAAAAAATCCTTATTAAGAAGTGATATTGTGGCAGTGGTTAGTAACTCACAAGATCATCACACATTTACATGGAAAGTTTTCCAAATGTTATACTTTAGCCTTTCAGTGTAAAATACTTTAGATAGATATGTACAGTGAGATAAACAAGTCACGGTCATCTGTGCAGATCATACATGCAATGCTACAGCACATACTGGGTTAGAAAGAGTCCTTCAGCTGGTGATACACAGACTGCAACGGTTGAAAGGAAGCTATTTGAAAGACCTTTTCTGCAGTCACGCAGGTTTAGAAAGAGATAAACTTTTAAAAGTATGAATTCACGTATCAGATTCAAAGACTGCAGAATAGCCTCTTTGGATTGGAAAACGCATCACTCAAAATCAGCATTGGTAATGGCATTGCAACTCCTTTTATTCTGTGCAAGCCTTCAAAGTTCCCATACACCCACATCTTCAAAAACAGTCTCAAACCTCTGAACGCTGGAGCATAACAGAAAGCTATATATGGGGAAGTCTTTGTATGTGTGTGAAATTACATAAAGATGATAAAAAGAAGTTAGAGGAAAAGAGGATTGCCAAGGTGAAAAGCAGGCATAGAAAATCAAAAGATAATCCACTTTATTTCTGGCGATTGCCGTATTCATGAATTTCAACTTGGTTCAGAAAATAATGAAATGCATGACTGCCCAATCCAGGAATTGCCTTTCTTGTTTCCTCCTACGTTAATGACTTCAGTTAACGTCTCTTAGGGCAAATGTAGTTGCTGCAAACTGAAAATTCTTGGAAAACAAGAACAAATCTGACTAACATGTTTTTATTTTTCTTAACAAGAAGAAAGAAATCACTTAGGGTCATTTCTTTTGGGTTTGGGTATTGTTTCTTTGGTTGGTTTTTTTTGCCTTAACTGCAGAGGCAAATGCCTTGCTCCATTCTGCTTGCTCACTGATCGTGTAATTCCTGCACTTGTTGCTGTATAGGGAGACACTCTGAACTAAGCCTGGATGCAGGAAACAGCTGAAACATCACAATCAGAAGTGTAAACCTTGAGTAGCGTAACTGCTGGCTTCCTTACGAAAGGACATCAGAGGTACAAGCAGTGTCACATAGTTTGAGAAAAAAAAAAATATGTTAATAGGCTCAAACATTACTCAGGAAGAAAACTCGATTCAAACACCCAAGTTCCCAGAGGGCACAGGGTTTAAGACCCCACCCTACACCCCACATTTAGGCAGCTTACAATTCAGCACAGAGCTTTTAGATTACCACACACTTGCACTCAGTGAAGCATTCATGTTCTGCTCCTGGAAACACAACCAGAACCAAGACACTCCCCAGGAATTCAGTCCAGTCACATTAGCATGGGCATGTAAGTATTGGCACAATACTTCTACTGTTTATGCTTGACTTTCTTATTCAAGTTTCTGCTCTGGCAGGTGGCTGCAGCCTGCCAATGCTCAAGGAAACGGAACCACAGTTATCCCATCGGACATCTCGCTACGCTCTGAGGCCATCAGTCCCTGCGCACTCCTGCTACAAGGTCAAGCGAGTTCACTGAAATAGCTCCAGCTCTTATTCTCAGCTGAAACACAAAGCTTCCAGCGGGCAACTGTTTTACTCCCCTTCTGGACAGGAGGCAGAAAGAGTTCAAACCTCTCTTCCACTTTATTCACAAGCTTCTGTCAGACATGCCATCAAGAGAACTTGTCCAATCAACAGGAAAATCCCAGTAAACTCAAATATTTTAAATGTCTATTACTTTTGTTGCAGCTCATACCTTCCAACCAAAACTGCACAAAATATAAATCACTACTTCATGTATCCACAGCATCTCTCGTATATCATGATCAGCCAAATGATCCTCTATAATAATACCTAACTCAAAACAGTCTGGGAGAAAAACACAAGAGGGAATAGCAATGCCACGATGCAGATACTTAGTTCCTCCTACCCCTCAAATGAAATAGTTCATTTCTTCAAGAGACAAATACCTCAAAACCCAGAACGGAAAATGTCTTTTTATAAGAGAAAAAAGATATCATAATAGCACTGATAAATTTCCTAATCATTATTAGAGAATGACAGTTGTAAAAGGTGCAACATGGTTGCTGATCTGGAGAAATTAAGACAATTGGTTGTGGAAGATGGGGAGAGAAGGAAAAGGCAGACAAAGGTGAGATCCAGGAGAAGCAGAAGAAAAAAAAAAAGGACAAAAGGATAAACAGAAGAAAAATAAGAAAAGCTGCCAGCGAGATGCATCATTAGAAGAGGGAAGATGGGAAGGATATGCGTTGGGCAGAAGATCTGCGGTGTACCCGCTGTTACGGGGCAACTGCAATAGCACCTCGGACTAGTGATAGTCAGAGCTGTTTGGTTTAAGTGAATTAAAAACATCAGCAACACACTTGTATTATTTAAGAGCTTCTTTCAGCTCCTCCTTGCCTTGTTCCCTCAAGTCCAAATATGGGATAAATTAAATCTTCTGAAGAATATTTCAGCTCTGAAGCGTGCTGTCATCTGTTCCCCAGTGGGAATTAGACTTCATTAGCAGACCTGGAGGGCATGCTGTAAGGCACTTCCATTTGTACAGCCTGCTACACAGAGTAGGGATTTGATCAAGGTGAGATCAGCATATGGGAAAACAGGTTCGTGTTGCTGAATGGTTGAGTTCTGTCTGCCCCTGTAATTTGTTTCAGCAATAATGAAGGTCTGGAAAACAGTTTTTATGTAGTGAATCACAGACACTCATCCTGCTGAAACATCTCTGTAGACCTGAACAGGATATTTTGTGCAAGCTTCAAGAAATTGCTGGAATGTACAAGCCATAGATCAGGTTTTATATGACAGTACAGAATTACAGACAGATGAAAATATAGAGTCCATCACAGTATCAAGTTGTTTTATTTTTTACCAATGAGATCAACTGCCAGAGAGCCAGACAAGTCTTTAGCGTGACTTACCAGGATAACATCAGCTATTGAACTGTTGTTCATTGAATTGTTGTGCATCAGCTGTGAGCATAAAATTTTCTTTACCTTTAGTAAAGCATCAATGTTCAGAAAACCTTTACACTCAAAAGGAGCTGATTGGTACTCACAACGGCAGATATTACAATGCTATTGCATTCAAAATGGAATTTCGAAGCAGAATAGTCATTAGTATATGCTGTGCATTCATCACTTGCACTTGCCTAAAACTAAATGAAACTAGAAGAGTTTCCAAGGAGAACATCCAGTTTGTCCCACCAACATGGAAAGAGGGAAGTATTTGATGATAAAGCACTAGCGTGAGTGCATGTACTCCGGTTTGGGCTTGGAAAGGGAAGGCAACAGCCTTAACCTACAGAGAGGTTTCTGAGCACACTGGCCCCATTTACTAGTTTTAAAAGAGTTTCTTTTATTCATACAGGACAACCACACTCCAGGCTTAAAAATCTATCAATTATATGTTTACACCCTCACAAAGACAGCAAAAGGCTGGAAGAAGTTTTAGTTCTGTCTTCATTACACACCTTTATAAATCTGAATATCTAAACATTAGTTTCTCAGAGTAGTTCCCATTTAATTTTTGTACTATGAAGAGAATTACATCCCGCAAATTAATCTCTCCCCAAAAAAGTTATTCGTAACAGTAAAAAGATTTGACTTGGACTTTAAATAATTTTTTTCCCCCACTCGACTTAGGCTTAAAAGGCATTGGGAAACTTAATTTCATTTTAATTCTCATGCTTGTAATGAACCTACAACTCATCCTCTTCTACTGAGATCATCTTTTGTTTCAATGGGGTACTTACAGAATTAGCTGAATCATGTGACTTCTAACCTAAGCTATAATCCTGAGCAGTCCTCCTCAACTGCTGCCCAATTGTGAAGGTGCCCACATTTCTTGGATTGCATCTTGAACTCTCCAGGTGTCTAAAACTCCATTCCTTCAAATGTCCAGAACTGTGAAAGACTGGGCAGTACTATACAGTCTACCATCTACGTTGATGTTGCTTCGATCTTGTAACGTAACAGATGCAGACAGTACGTTTCTGACAACCAGCAACAACCTGCAGACAGTAGGCTTCTGACCACCAGACTTAAAAAGAAGCCCCTATTCACTGGCCAAAGCATGTACAATATTAAAAATAGATTTGATAAAGACCAATCAATGACAACTTTTTGCTAACCATTTGTTTTACAGAAGATTTTACTCACTTCTAATCTGTACCTGTTCAGGAGATTTAACCAGCTGAAGAGATCCAATTTGGCAAAAAGAAAATTTAAGATTCATGTTTAAACCTCAATTTCTAGAAAAAAAAAAAGTATGTTTTCCACATTTTCTATCATTTAGAGACAGGAATGTGCAACCAGCCCAGATCAAGAAAAACAAACAAATGCTATCCCAGAAAAAAGGAAGTTTAAGCCAAAAAAAAAATTTCGGAAAAAAATACGACCATATTTTTAAAAGCTGTGCTTCTATCCTGAAGAAAAATGAATAAAACAACAAAACTATGAGATACACTGTTTATTTTGTCTAATAAAGCCGCTTGAAGTTTAAGAACAGCGCTACCTGACAGTCCCGCATGATGCTCCTGGATTCTGCAAGTCGAAATACCTTTGATCTAGTTCGTGCTTTGTCATCACCAATAAGCAGGACACAGCCCTGAGTGTATTATGCTCCCGAGGTCCTTCTGGGGTTTATGTTGTTTATTAAAAGTGAATGTCTTATTAAGTCACCAAATAGTAAGCAATTAGCCAGATACAACATGAAGAAAAATGGAGAAACAGAGTCTTCAATATATATGTCAAAGTTTTAGGTAGACATATTAGGGCTCCTGGGACATTGCTTTGAAAAATTTAATTATCATTCATAAGTCTAGATTCAGATGTTTGTTTCTAGAATTGAGATCATTCAAAGGTCACTTGTGAAATCATTGTGGAGCATATATTTCATTACAGTCTGTGATACCAGTTGTGCTTTCCCAGTAAACCTGGGAAAAAGAAAATATACCCCAAAGAACAGCAAGGTAATAAAATCTGACAATCTGACAATAAGAGAAAATTTATCAGTAAAAAAAAAAAATCTAATAATGGCTCCTAGCACTTTTTAATCACAGCTACTGAACTGCTGCATCCTGAGGAACATGGCTTGTTTTAATTATTTATTGGGAGTTGATGGTTTATGTGGAAGAAAATGCAATTATATCCTGACACTTTAATCATTACCAGTTTGTTTTGTTCACCTGCTACTGCTAAGAGGAAGGTTACCTTCCTATGGAAATTCTGACATTTGTATAATTGGTTTTGCAACTCTTCCAAGAGACTGAAAGTATTCATATCATTAAATTTGTGCAAAAATTACAGTTAGGATATTATTAAGATTGATGGCTAATAACACCAATAAACAGATCCTCAAACAGATCAAATTTCTTTCCTCCTTTCCTTTTAGAGACATGCTATGTATAGCCTTTGGGAATCAAAATCTCCGCTGGCATCAAAGGTGAAAATCAAGCACAGCTCCTTAAAAGACCCATTGAAATAGCTCCAATATCCAGGAAAAAAAAAAGTTTAGAATAAAAGTTGACATTTTTTTAAAAAAGCAAAGACTAACAAATCAAAGGCTCATAGAATGGACAAAAACTCTGCTCCATTGAAGTTAAAGGGAATTCTGCTAAAGTTAGCCTTCAGCTTAGAGGTTTGTTCTTGCCAGTTGATGAAAACTAGGAAAAATAATTGACCTCCTTGAAAATGCTGTGGAAAGCTTTGGCTACTTTCAGTATTCAGAGTATTTCAGAATACCCAGTAAAATATTCATACAGCTGTAAGCAGTCAAATTAAATATTTAGCTTCAAGATCAAGTTAACTCATTCAACAGAAATTTTCCTGTTGTCTATATGCAACCACACAATGAACTTGCTGACCACCCTTCAAGGAGCACTACACACACGGCTGTAAAGCAGAACGAGAGGGGAAAGGAAAACAGCATAAGCAGCAGGACTAGATCATAAGAACACTGTTTGGCTCAATTCAGCACATCTACAACCGCTCTTTCATCCCTCTGTTGTACTGTCCAGGGACTTCAATACACACTAAGTTATTCTACAAGTGAGAGGCAATCCCGGTTATTATCAGGTCACTTCTAAGTGACCTGAACGTGGCTTGGCCACCACCAGGCCCAAGCTTCACACCACAGTTTAAAGCAGAACTGATGTTCTGGCTTAGTTCTGAATGAGTGGTTACACAGCTCCTGGCCAGCACAGAGCAAGCTCAAGCTTCTCCAACCCCGGAGAGGGTCCCTTCCACACTCTCCGAAGGGCACAAAAAGCTTGCAGGGGCAAGTGAAGCAGATAGCACTTGACACCACACCTAAGGGACATACATTTGTTTTCTCCCCAGAGTCCCACCATAAAATTGTTTAGCTCAAGTCAATGTTAGAACACCTACCCGCTTATCTCTACCAGACCCATGCTATGTAGCCCTAAAAGCTTACTGGTATCAACCAACAAGGCAAAAAGTAATCCGGGGCTGCAGGAAATTGGATGGTCCAGATGCTCAAACAAAGCTTCGCATCCCACAACCAGCCAGTGTTTGGACAGTCAGCAGTTATGTCAAATATAGCAAAATGCGGAGCAAATTTGAGTTCTCTATATAGGAATTGGACATCACAGAGGAAAACACACATTGGTGAATCTGTCAACAACTGAGCCCCCCATATCAACCTAAACAGTATGAACCTCCCAAAGAGAGCTGATTTAAAACACAAATATTAAAGCAGCAATAGGTAATTCAAAGAGGAAGACACACTTGTCCAAATTACTCCCCCCAGCTCATGCCCACCTCACTTTGTGCCCTCCGAGTCTCAGTGTTGTAGAACACATTCATAGACTTTTCCCTGTTGCCGAAGCACACCAAGGGTGACGGAGTTACTCAGCACCTCTGATGCAGACAGCAGAACATTTGACTTTAAAACACAGATGCTTTAATAAAGCAAGTATCACACTGCTTAAAGGAACAGCAACAAGAATTGTTTTCAGAGTGTCTACAGTTAGTAGATGACAATGACAACTCTGCTCTTCACCTCCTATAGGACAAAAACTAACAAGGACCTGAGCAACTGCAGAATCCAAATAAGTTCAGTCATGGAATTAGACACCACCTCACAAAAAAAAACAACAACAAGTTGTTGAAACAAGATCTCACAAAGTTGATAAATACTGATCTTTGAGTCCTTTTATTGGAAAAAAGGCCTTCCTTGGATTGCCATGTGAATTCCTCAAACTACGTTTCCGTTTTCTCTGGCTCACATTTGAGACCTGAAACACAGGAACCTTTGCATTCAGTCCCTACGCTGCATGAATCCTCTGGGAAGAGAAACAAACCAAAACAAAAATAACCCAAACCCACACACAAAAAGGAAAGCAACTCCTTTAAACAAACTTGGCATCTTTTTCAATATTAAGTGTACTAAATGCCTAATTTAGGACATTAATCACCCTTCCTAGTCCAGAGCGAGTGCACACTTTCCTATAAGGAGACCTGATGCGCTGACACACACTTATTTCTCCACCATCCTAGACATGACTCACTTGCAAACAACCTGTTCAGGTGAATTACAGGATTCCACTCACTAGTTTTCCAGTCTCAATGCAAATAAAAAGCATCAGGTTTTGTTACCACATGCACTACAAACATTGTAAACGTGCACAACTTATAAACTTCATCAATTACAAAGTAATTCTTAAAAGCTAAGTTAGCCCAGGGGGTGGATGGCTTTCCACTGGAGTTTAACAGCTCTTTCTTGAGGTAAAAAAAGAGTATCTTGTTTAGTACAAATCACAGCCAGTCCTTGCACTTGAAAACATGACTTGAAATGTACTGCAGGTCTTTATGGAAACCCCAGAGTAGGGTGAGTAGGAAATCAAAAATTTTTTTTTTTTATCCCACTTATTTAGTCACATAAATCTTGTGCCATCAGACTTAATCTAAATCTGTTCTAAGACTCGCTTCATCTTTTAGCTTCATTTTTTTCATTCCAGCTTTTCATTTCTGAATATGACTTTATAATCTACTTTATTATTGCTCTTATTAGACAAGACTAATGTATTCCCAGATGCAGGTCATGTCTTACGATCTGCCTTTAGTATTTCTGGGCCACCAGTTCTTCATGTGATACAGTGAGCTCGTAAGACAGACATGCAGCGTAGTCAAACAAAACATCCTGACACTGCAAAGACAGACATCATCTAAACTAAACATGGTTATGGTACTATGCCTAGTGCAAACCACTGCATCTAATTCCAGCAAATATTGATACATATCCATTTCTCTGATTTAGAGGAAAGATTCTCATAGAAGCTTATTATTTCCTCTGTTTGCTAATGCACTAAAACATGAAAAATATTTAAGCTTATTCCCAGCTGAACAGTATGAAATAGCTGGGTCATTCACCTGCATGCTGTTCCTTAATTAGGTAACTCTTGGTACTCCCACTGAAAGAATACGTTCCATTATAGCCCAAGAAGTAAACTGCTGAAATAGCACACGCTGAGGAACTCCAGCTAAAAGGTTTTCCAATCTGATTCAAGCTTTAATTTAAAACTGAGATCAGAAAAACAGGGGTAGACGCAGGGATACACACTGAAAGAGGGAAAGCCAGACCTATATTCTACAATATGGTTCTCTGTTTACAGATGATGACATATATGTATTTTTGGCCTAAATACTCTCACACTATAAAATGGACTATGCATTAAGTTATTAAATTTCGCCGATTTTTTGGTGAGGACCTTCTAAATACCTACTTAACAGATTAACATAATTACAATAAAAAAGATCAAATGGTTAACTGAATGCAAAGTGCAAGGCTAGAAACTAAACAAAGTACTTGTATTAAGCGAACTGACAAGGTGTTTATTTGTACAACTATTAATATAGTAGATGTTTATTGAACCACTACCTAACGTCTGTGAACAACTGACCCATTCCAAAGACACAAAAGAGCTCACATGAGAAAAATTTCCGCCATGACCCTTTTTGCACCAGTTTTTTAACATGACACCACTCACATCTGTGAAGCTATACTACCATACCGTAAGCAAAAGAATAATCAAGATACTGATCACTACCAGAAAGGGAACGCGGTCAGAATCTTAAATCCAGCCATTAATCTCCTAAAATTTAAAGTTTGCTCCTGAACTCTTTGATCCAAAGCTATTCTTGTAACATTCTTGGTGCAGTTCAAAGTCAAAGAAGGATAAGACCTCTTTTCTAGAGGTACTTCAAAGTTAGCCCCAGTTGGTTGAAATCTCAAGAGATCAGAGCCTCTTTTTCTTTTCCCTTTTTAATCAGCATGATGATAATTTCCATCCCTCATGTTTAACAGATTATTTCACTGCACTTGTCAGGCACTTAAAAAAAACATTCTTCTCACGCAGAATGAACTTTTCTTCTACCTTTCTTGAATTCAACAGCTCCAGAACATCTAAAGGGCACAAGTATTCCCACCTTGAATTTGCCTTCATATTAACACATGTGTATTTTGCTGTAAGAAACATCTGGGACAATTTCAGGCAGCCTTTCAAAAATATGATAGTCCATATGGCAGAGCAAATGCCAGGAGAGAAAAATAAACTCTTTTGTTATTGCCATCTAGTTTTACTTGTGGTCAAATGAGAAAATAACAAAAGGTGTTTCTAGAGCCAGCAGCCTGATTTGTTGACACTGTGTGCCTCCAAGCCAGAAAACACAAACCCAACCCTCTTCTTGGCCTAATCACCTTAGACTGATAAAGGACTACAAAAATACTATTCCCTGAAAAGATATGATGTACAACCAAGCCCAGTAATTGCTATTACAACCTATATTGTTTAAAAAGTAGCTGAAATTTCAACTACATGATACACTACTGAGTAAAAGACAACTACCATTAGGCTTCTATTGCACAAGGGCAAGAACAAGCAGGTCTGGAATGCGACATTATTCAAAGCTCAGAATATCCAGTAGCAGAGATGGGAGCCCAAGTCTTCCCACGTGCAAGTAGGTATCCTCACAACTAGTCACGTTTCCTCCTAGGCTGGGGTGTGTTTTACTTAAAACAGTCAATTCTTCTCTAAGTATATATTTCACCTTGCTAAAAATCTCACCCGTGCTACATGAGCATCACAGGTATTAATTGATATACCAAAGCAAATGGAGATGGTAGCAATCCCCACTATCACCATTTACTTAACTCAATAAAATAGTAGGTTACCCTAAAACAAAGTAACACACCAACTTGCTACTTCTCTTTCTTCTAGTTAAATATAATGCCTCAGAATCACTACTAATGTGCACAAAATAGAAAAAAGGGGGTTTTTCGCAATTGTGAAGTTCCAGGTGCCTAGTCCATTAAGTCACAGTAATGCCCTACATACAGACTAGAGAAAAATATTTTACTGAGAGTGGTTATCCCAAGAAGGGTAAACATCCCATAGACACTAGATTTCTCCATTGTGAGAATTGCTATGGGAGAGTTACAGCTATAACAGCTCTAGCTAAATTCTCTGGGTAAGGAGACCTGGTTAGAACGTATCAGACAGCCCTGCACAAGGAGCTATGTAATACAAATCACTACGGAACTCCCATGCTTGGAAACATCCTCAAGGTATAATTCCACCATTAGTCCCCTTGTGAGAGGGGATTAAGAAGTAGCTGGTGATTTCTTTGATTACAGATGACTGCAGATAACTGTCTTTTCTGAGCTAATTTCCCTATAGTGCTCAGAGTGGGAAGGAGAGAGAGGGAAAAAAAACAAAAGCCAAAAAAAGAGTGGGAACTGCATCAGAAGATGGAACTTTCCCCTGTGCAGGAAAACATAATAGCAAACAGGTAGGAATCACTCCCTGTACATCATGCGCAAAGAGGAAGGGTGAAGACAAGCTTCCCTAACACAATCATGTCAATCAAATTCCCATTTCGACTTAAAGCAACAAGAATTTAGTGTCTCTTTGTTGACAGTCAAGATCTGACTAGACAGTGAAATTTCATCTTGATCGCCTCTCAAGTTTTACTTTTACTTGCTGTAAATATTTTCCTACACTAAGCAAGTACTGGTAAAATAATATAATGCTACTACACTTCTCAGAGGATACTTCTAAGACTTATTAGAACAGTATGTGTGCCATTGGGATAGCTGTGTCCCTCACGAGAGGCAACTGTGCACATTATGATCTTTTAGTGGAAGCAGAAGTTGTAATGTTTATGGTATTTTATGCAAGACATTTCATAGTTACAGAAAGCAATCAGTAGACTTCTTTCCTTAAAGAGCTTTATAAGCATTGTATATGCCTCAGAAGGCATCGTGTTGTATCTTGTGTCACATTTTTATGTAACATTATGGCAACAACTGTTTAATACTCCTCAAAATAAAATAAAAACCCTTAAATATCCTAAAGCACAATTTAAAAGTTAAAAATTCCAATACTAAGGAAAAAAAGTTTGGTACTTGAACTACATCAATAACCAAGTAGCTGGTTTTTCAGCAGATTCCCAAAATGACATTTGGAACAAAATGAAAGCATAAATCTTGATTGGATTACTTCTATCATGGACCTTTCAACCTTCCTGAGCTTCTTTGTGGATTTATTAAAGGGTTTTCCTTCCCAGGCTTCAACTACAGACTCAAGCGGGTGTAGCATTAACTGAAATTCTGGTGTGCAACCTCCAGCTAGCCGATGTCGTGATCCGCCCACAAGGGGTCACGGGTCCGCCCTCAAGGGATGTGGTCCCGCCCACCAGGGCCCCAGACCACTCCCCAAATGGAATCAAGGGCGATCATCACTCCCCCCTGNCTGGTGTGCAACCTCCAGCTAGCCAGTCACACCAATTCCTTTGTCAGTCTCACCCTTCTGCTGAACCCAAGCAAGCCCACCTGTTCAGGTCTACCTGTGGGGCGTAGGAAATCAAAGTATCAGGTCATGAATGAATCCTCTTTCTTTGGACAAATGGCTCCATGTGCTGACTCAGTGCCAGAGCTTTGCTTCAGGAAAGCAATGGCTGATCTAGAGGCCATTTCCACTGGCAGGAGCTACAGATCTTCTCCCAACTCCATTTTGCTTTCCCCTTTCCAAATTCCACCCTCCATGTCTCACGTCTCTCTCAGACTTATCAAGGCACGGCTGACCAAGCTCACCCCTCCTATTAACCCCATCAGAGAATTACAAAAGACAGGCCCAGGTTCACTTGCCAGAAATAGGAAGACAACTGAAGGCTAATTTGGAACCACAAACTAGAAGTCCCTGCCCCATGCTAGCAGGCTGCTCCAGGCTGCTCTCTGCGAGCAGCGCAGAGTCCAGAGCATCATTCACAAGGCAGTGGGGGCCAGCTGAAAATCAGCTGTTTCCTCACAATTTAAGTACAGGTCATCCTCAAGCAACCAGCCTGACAGTCATGGCTGGCACCTAATCAAGCCAGAAATTGCTTCCCCGGTGTCAGCTCAGGTGGAAAAAGGAACCTGCATGTCATCAACCCAAACGGCTAACTGGAGTTATATTTCTGCACATTGACAACTCTAAAGTAATACACAGAACAGCGTGGGTCCACAAATTCTGCCCTGTAGAACTTCTCAGGGGATTTTCACTAGACTAGGAGAAAATCCCATCCGTAAAAATTATGTTTACTGCATGAAATAAAGTTAGTATGAGATACTTCGTGCATCCTCCAGATACTGAAAAGGGTATTAAGAACAACTTTGCTGAGGAAATAAAGAAAAACCAATTGAAGAGAAGGAGATGTTGTAAACCAACATTTACACATGAATCATTAACACATTAAAGACACATTGAGCTCTGGAAATGTCTGAAACCCAAATGAAGCACTTTTCAAACTGCTGCAATACTGTTGAATGTACTGTAACAGCCAAAAAAGTAATACATTGCTATTTTACATAACAAAGAGAACAAGGTGAAAAATAGTAAAAAGTCATCATAGAAATCAAATTTATACTCAAGTGGTATATCGTGTTCACTTGAAGATTCTTCATTCCAAAAAGGAACAGATGATAGCTGATTAATTCAGGAGACAGGTGATAGATGTGATTAGAAGTGCTCAGTCTCTATACCCAAGTGATATGGCAAGGAAGAGATTCTCGAATAAATATAATAAACTGACACAAACTATAACTTCTGTTCACTGTTTCTTGCAAAAGTTGACCGCTCAGACCAGTAAAAAAAGGAAAATTCAAAATTCCTGTTTACCACCCCTTCTTCCCTACATAGGGCAACTAGTCTGTGAAATTCGTTGCTACAATGTTGTGACCTAAATGACAACAGTAGAATAAATAAGTGGTCAAAGCAAATTTTTGTCATCAGTCAGGTGCATGACAAACAGAAACCAACCAGTGACTAGCGAGGTCAGCCGTGTCAGTTCATCAGTTTAAGGAAGAAAGTTTGTCCTGTCTTTTAGAGGAATGTTTTTGAACCCTCTTTTCCTGTTTCATTTTTGCTTTTCTTTCTCTCTCATCTCCTTTTTAAGCCAGTACTTAGAGATGACAAATTCCAACACTCAAGTTTCAGTTAAGAAGCCCAAATATCATAAAGGATGTTTTTAAGTTTACTGTCTTTCCAAACATTTATTTAGCACACGGATACACATATATACACTCCCTGGATTTAGTGATTATTGACATACAACCAGTCTCCATTAGTATTAAGTTTAAAGGCGGGTGGTGGGATATCTTCTTGCAGAGAACATTTAGCCCACAATTATGATTTTGCACTAGGCACTGCCTGGAAAGGAGATTTTATTTTGTGATGAAGCATATTTACCATAAACACTCTCTTTTTGCACGTTTCTCTTTTCCTCCAGAGTTGTTAATTTCTTCAAGCACCTCTTTAGAGCAGAGCTCCATCAATGGATGGAAGCCATTCTGTTACAGAATGAAATCTAGAAAACAGAACAACGAAGCTGAATTTTTAAAACAAGGGAAACCAGATTGCACTTTTACTAAAGATTTCATTTAACACCTATTCAGCTGTTTAATCTTGAACACATCTTGCTCTCTCTTCAGAGGAGCATGCTCCACTTCAACTTCTCACTACAATTTCTTATCAAATTATCCCTCTTTTTTTCAGTTCAACTCTTTTCCAATTGGAAGTGATTATCTACATTTCCCTTCATTTTTATTTTCTTTTTTTTTTCTGGATGGCTCATTATTCCCTAGTTTGCATATCAAATCAGCCTTCCTTTTAAACTGGGAACTATCTCTGCTTCTCAGAGAGGACAGAGTGCTCAGCCTGGAATGAACTTTTTATGAACTACATCGAACAAGACCATAGGGTACAGAGCAGCAGGCTTTACAACATAAATATACGTATACATGTTTTTGGGGGTCAAAAGTAACAAAGGCATTTGAAGTATTAACAACTGTGAGATGAAACTGAATAATCTTCTTCTAAGACAACTGCCACACACACACAAACAGGCTTAGATAATGTCAATCACAGTGAAGTACCTGCTGGAAGTCAGGTTGGTGGGCAGGCTATTAACTGGTGCTCCTGCCTGCCTGGTTTTCCACTAAGCTACTCTGCTGCCCAGCAATGAGCAGAATAAAGTTAAAGTTATAAAGCCAGCCTCAGAACAGTGCTCTCCTGCATACTTTAAAGTGTTATGACCTAGAAGCTAGCTCTAATAGCAGTAACCTTGCTAGCCTAAAAGCAGAACTGGTAGAGATGAAGCATGTACTGCCAGAACTGTGAACCATACATTGGCTGCCTGAAACCAAGAAGATACCTGGACACCTTATTAGCCCATATCACTTTTAAATACCTGGGTACATCTTTGGGCACACTCAATACCAATAAGATCTAACCAGCTTGTGTAGGAGACCAGTTAAAACCTAAGGACAATGCAGAAGGAGATGAGTATCTGCCCTTTGAATACACAACGTATACCTAAAGGAGAGTTCTCTGTCAGACTGCAAGAGGGCTGCACCACGTGCTCAGCAACAGCAGGAGCCAGACCAGCAGCAGGGTGCAGACAAGGGGCTGCCACTTCCTAAGGGACAGGGAGCTGAGCATGATTTATTTCAGCTCTGTCCTGGGCCCCTGGGCATGGGCTGTGGGTGGAGGCCCCAGATGAGGCTGGTCAGGGCCATTAAAGACCTGACACTTCAGGAGCAATGCCTTTCTCTACAAATGCATTACACTTCCCTGTCTTTCCAGCAGCAGGTGCTCAAGAACCTACTTGCACCCTGCACAGCCCTCCTCCGGGCCAAAAGGACTAATAAACAGCAAAACCAAAGAACACATGCAATCCAGCCTAGAACAAACTAGAACATCAGATGTATTTTCTCAGCTTTCCCACCTGCTAGGCTACAGACCTGGGCTTCTTCTTGAAGACAACCTAATGATATCATAGCAGGTAGCCCGACAGACACACCTCACATGTACCATCAAGACAGAACTTTCTAGAGTCAGGACCAAGCCCAGCCAAGGGCATATGACAGTCACGCATTACTTCCAAATATGTTACTTTGCATAGGATCAAACAGTTCCGTTCTCCCTCCCTCTCCCCAAGAGTTACCATTACCTCAGTCATTTGTGCTTACAGACTTTTTCCACTAATGAATTCATTTTTCTTCCACTTCATTGGTATGATTTCTGATTTATAAGTACATTTTGAGCTCTATGAATTACTATTTCCCATCCATTTAATATGCACTAGCTGACTGTACGTTTGCTTATTTTCTTAGCTAAAATGCCAGATGGTAGCAAGTCAAATGCTCTAAATACTTCCATTGCATTAATTACACTACAGTTACAAACCAAATGTGTTATCTCATCAAAGAGATAAAGAGAGTTTAAGAAAATCTATTGTCTATAAATGCATGCCAATTGGCATTAATTATCTTATAACTTCTTTTAATTTTGTATTAATTGAGTCTTGTATCAGCCTCTTCATTATCTTGCCTGAGTTAATATTGGTGTGACAAGCCTATAATTATCCTGGTCATTGAATTTACCCATATTAAATACAGCACAGCATTATCTTATTTGCAATCCTCTAGAACCTACCTAATATTCTGAGACTTTTTGAAAATCAGAATTCTATTCATTTATTCCTACCGTATATTTAATTGTGTGGTAAATAGTCACAAGTCATCCTGTAAATAATTTTCTTCATTTTCATAGCTACAGATATCTATAAAACCCCACATACACCTCAATTAGTTCTTTTAGTGAGACACTGCCCTCTCCCCCATTTTAATACTTGGTAGTTTTATTGTCTTTTTATTATTTGTATTATTCTCATATAAATGTGTAAGTACCTTCTTTGGTCACTTCTTTTCAATAAATACCATAAGCTACCGTCTTTATCTGGTTTTACCCTAAATTAGGAAAACACTTGAGCTTATGCACTGTTTCAGTCGTGCAATGCAAGAAATTAAGCTCATCTTTCAAGGACTGTAAGTGTATTTAAAGGTGAAGAAAAAGATCAGTTCTTCAGATATAAACTTGCTTCCTTGAAAATAAGCACGTCACGGGGCTTTGATATACCAACAAGTCACAACCGAACTTAAGTTTACCCTGCCATCTGCAGAATGCTGTAGCAAGAAAAACAAAACAAAAATTATTTCCTTTCAAATGCTCACAGAAACCTTTTTTTGCAGCCCTTTTCAACAAAAGCTAAACGTCTTCCATTAGCTAGATTAAATCAAGAACTGTTTTAAAATTTTGTTGAAATTTTGATTAAAAACCGTGAACATGTATCCTAATTGTACTGAATGTGTTCACAAATAATCACATTCTATTCTTCAGCAGAAAAAAAAAAAAGATAAAAAATGCCTAAGAAATACTCAAGTACTACTCTACCGGTTTTCAAACTAGCTGCAGTTATTAGGTATGATTCTGGTCTAGTTTAATTTAAACTGATTCCTAACTGACCTTATCAGAATAGTAACCTAAGTACAACACCAAGAATTTCTTAAAAGAGATCTTTCTGCCTTCGCAGTCAAAGTTACAAATAACAAAGAGAATTTGCTTGTGAGAAAAGAACAAAGCAGAAAAGCACTTTTGGAATTTTTCCAAATTTAAAAGTTAATTTTACCATCAAACACATCGAATTTATGAACTCAAAACCAAAGGCTAGTATATATCTGAGCATGGAGTTTCCCATTTACCTAGTATAGACAATTCCACGCATTGCAGCTTAAACCCTAGGCCTCTGTTTTATGGCATTTTGTCTCACTTTCCCTACTTTCTACTTAATATGACCGATTTCGCTTCTTTAGGAGCCAGTTCACATATTTTCCTCTTCATAGGTTCGCTTAGAGACAGACTATTGTGTAACAATAACTCTTCTCAATATCCCAGAAGACCAGGCTTTCTACTGCAAAATACTGTTTACAAAATATTTTTGGCACTCTGAAAGAATGAGAAGTTCTCATTTAAATTTTATGACATGGAAGCCAGAAGCAGCATTAAAATTTTTAGGTCTAGAAGGGACATTCAAATGCCATCACAAATTCTAATCATATGCTGCTGGGACATCTAGTCTTGTAAGCATAAGTGTCTTTTGGCAAGGAGAAAATCCTTTCAGTAAACATCAAAAACTTGTTTTCACATCTGGTGTTTCCAATCGGAGAGGGACATTTTTGCTCCTCACGTTTTCTTGCTTACCCCTACCTAAGTCATGGGAAAAATGCTGATACACCTCTGCCTCCTGATCACATAAGAAAACACAGAGCACAAAACCACTGCCATATACCAACACGGGTCACTCGGAAACTACATCCAAATTTTTAAGCAGCTAGAAAAATTTTTAATATGAAGAACGCATCGGCTGGAATTTAGAGTTGCCTCTATGTCTTGGTTCAGGGAAGCACTTCAGCAAGTGCTTAAGACCAACCTCATCTCTGAACAGTATCTTTCTAACACATACAGACTTCAAAGCAGCACACCCCACCACACACACCACTGCTCAGTCTTCTAGCAAAACATGTTTTGATTTCAGCACACGGGCTAATACTTTCAGTAGACTGGACAGACACACGTACCTAAGCAGTCACCAGGAATCTCTGTCTTCAGGACCTCCCAGTTCAGGTGCAGGTTTCAGTTGGTGCATTTTCCTTGTGTGTCAGGATTGGAGGCCCAGGAGCCACAGCTGAGAGGAGCACTCACGCATCATCCACATCAAGGAACAGTTCTTCAGTGCTACTGTTAAGTTGCTTCTGGATTTCCTCCCCTTGCAAAGTGTTTTTCACTGCCCTTCAGCTACCACCACCCAGATACAACAAGCAAAGGTTCACTTCCTATTTTACTGCTACTTTTAACTGAAATGAGATCAAACTTCACCCTAAACCATTTTTTACTCTCAACTCATTGGGACAACATGGAAAGGTTTTGTTCTTCCAACATGAATCAAAGCTAGTATCAACCATTATATTTTTCTTCAGTACCCTGAACTCACTTCTTCCTGGATTTAACTTAACATTTGCAATAAACACTTCCGTCAGTTTTCTGTTAATCAGTATTAAAATGTCCATAGTATTAGTCTCAAGTATGGCAAGAATTAAGCATTTTGCTTATTTCTGTGAAGTTCCTACAATAGCAGCTATTCTGACTACTCCTGCAGCACAAAAAAAACAACCCTAAATGCTGCGTTAACCACTCTTTTTATCCCACACCTCAGGCTGCTGTGTTTTTCTCAAATCCAAAGGTCCTAAACCTCACGCAGTTACTAAGTTAAAGTTACCTTATTTTTGTTTCCCCTTTTTTCAAACATATTTGCAGTTCTGCAATTGCTGAAAAATTTCCAAAACTCAATTTGGATGTTCCCAGACACTCATCCATACGCACACAGCCTTTCAAATTATCTGTTAAATCACCTGAAAAATGTTAAGAGGGAATTTCATAACTGGAGAACCTTAAAAGAAAGAGCACATGTTTATCTTGCTGGAACTCTTAAGCACAGCAACCAGCCCCAAAGTTTAATTTTGTCTAGCCAAGGAGAGTAGATACACACTCAGTGACTCAATGTTTAAGAGGAACTGACAGCTGAGAACCTTGTAAACATTGAGCTTAAATATTTGGGTTTGCATGCTGGAAACAGGATGTTGTCCAATCATAATAGAAGCTATTATATAGCTAAGTGTATATAACATTTTCCCCCATGTTCATGGTCTTCTCAGAACAACAACAAAAATAAGATTTTCTCCATCTTCCAGGAACAATACTACAATAAAATAACCAGTACACAGTGTGTTCACACACCAGTGTGTATTCCAGTTCTGTAACTCTTGATTAATAGGTACTATGACACCATTTTACAATGCAAAAATTGCTTTTCTTTCTTTTGGTTGATCTCAGAGTCATCGCAGCTCTTTCTTTTTCTTTTTTTTTTTTTTTTTTTTTTTTTTTTTAACACACTCTAGTGGTTAAAGCTGGAGTCACAATGTGCTTCTTCAATTTCATTAATGCCAAAGTGCCTCAGGGGTTTGTTCAGCACCAGTAATACTAGAGTTGCCAGGAGCTTAATGGTCAAAAACATCTTCCAGGGTAGGCCAGGGACTTCATATCAAGAGCACTCCATGAGGTGAACTCTTACTCTCATTTAGGCTTACTAGCAATTATAAAGCCATAAAAGTACTATGTCCTTTTTTGCCTAATATTCATAATAAGTGAGAGACTGGAAAAGAGGGGAGTGTCAAGTCATGAAGGAAAACAAAACCCTTGTTTGATTTTCTTGCATTACCTGTTTTGGTATGCGGGCAAGTCTCTCAGCATGCATCTCCAAAAAAAATTAACTTTAGCTCCCAAAAAAGACAGTTCTCCTAAACAGAATTTTGAAGGAAGAGAAGAAGGTTAAGTGTTTAACATCCACTTAGCTTAGGCTTAGCTCTCAGCACAGCAAGCATTCCACCTTAAAAAGCAGCATGCAGGGAGAGAAGTGAAACAGCATGACCAAAAGCGCATATTTGGTTGCTTGAATAATGGTAGGGAGCCTCATTAATAAAAAAGATAGATATGTAATTAAGAAGAAAGATACCAATATTGCTTCTAGGTTAAGTGAGATTGCCACAAAGCCTTCCGAAATAGATTTTAAAGCTTTCACTAGGGTGAAGGTAGCTCATATTTCTGCTCTAATGTGAGTCTGCACAAAGAAAAGGAAATTGAAGATATCCATTGAAAACGCACTTGAAAAAACTTACTGAGAATCACAGTGCTATAAAGACATTTTTTAATCAAGTGCTACACATACTTGAGTCCATTTGGAAACCCCACATAAAGCCACTGTGTGGAATGACTTGATTATTGTAGCAAGCATCGGAACAATGCACAAACACAACACAAAACATCTGATAATCTGACCACCCTGATGACAGGGCTTCCGTCACCAAACCTATGAACAAAATTCTTCCATAAGCACATATCATCTTGACACTCTCACACTAGAGCCAGTGCATCTTCTCATGTGCACAAAGACGAGCAGCGACTTGAAAACTGCCGTGCGTGATCAGTGACACGGTGAGTGATCTGCATATGCAGATATGAAGGGCACGACTACGCCTCAAAGCTGTTACCCCACTGATTTATATGAGCGAGGCTCTACAGGCAACAGAGCACTACCAATCGACAAAAGCTGGGGAACGAGTCCCGAATCTGAAAGTCTTCCTTGCCAGTTCACAGCAACCTGCAGCCTTTATTTCTGTAGGCAGCAACAACTGCAGGCATTCAATCCCATGTCGGTTTGAGATCATTTATTCCAAGTCTACCAGCCTGCTGCATTTGCCAAATCAAAATTTAAGTGAGTTCCAAAAAAAAATTGTCTGGAGTTTAATTCACAGATACAACAGTCATGTGGAAGAAAACTCAACTGTATTGGGTGAAAAAAATATATATACATCAATATTTTAGAAGTACTAAAAGAAGCGTAATTAAGTTCAGAGCTATGGCAAAATGATTAAAGTCCAGTTTACAGCAGCTGAAGTATTTGTTGCAGAAGTGTTCCTTGAGTACGAGGACATGGATATCACTGGCCTTGACTATCAGCTTCAGTAGCGCATTTCAGTAACAGTTGGGGTTTTTTGCGACATACAGAAAACATTGTTAGTCTATGGATATGCCAGCGTGAAGTGACAGCCTTCAGCGCCCTTACATGCTAAGCTACTGTTGCGTTTAGCAGCACAGAAGGACAGGACATTGAGTTTCAATCTTTCAATGACATTTAATTGTCCTTTACTCATCTTTTTCTTAATATTAAATAACTGCAAGGAGAAATAAGAGAGGAATGGACAGAGAACTGAAGTACATGAATTTTACATCTTTTTCACCTTCCTATTCTCCTTCTCTTATCTTTCCATTTTTTGAAATAAAAAGAAGAAGAGCTCCTCTTATAATGAATTAGAATGAAACTGGCATTGAAAATCCCTGTCTAGCTTATTAGGTCCTGGTACCTCAAGATGTTTTTCACATGGTTAAAGTGTTTAAGAGTTTTCAGCCAACATCCACACCAATATGACCAGGGAAATGCAAGTTTCTGAAAATTCCTCAGAGCCATATATGTTTACTATTAAAAAAAGCTGCCAATAGACACATTACTTTCAACATGTTGGTCTCTGAATCAGTCAGCAAAACATTTGCAGGAATACACTTTATTTATGGACTGTTCTCCACAGAAACTGCTTTGGACATGTGCTGTTTAATCTGGCCAACAAATACACAGTGGGTGATTTAAAACCTCAGCTTGCAAGAAGGTTGTATTGGTGCTAGCGTGAATTTTCACTGAAACAGCGACTTACTGGCTGCTTCTGAAACTCAAACAACTGCAAGTATTTTTATGTACAAAAATTCTATTAGATACAGTTGTTTAAGAATAAGTCTCTGACATGACGGGGAGATAAATTTTCTGTTATTGCCTACAACAGGAACTCAGACCAAGATCGGAAATCTTAGTGTTTTCACACACTCTCTCCCTCCACTTCCCACATGGATTGGGTTAGGGAGCTTTTTGGTTTTACCCCACATAGGAAAGTTGCTCCAGAATTAGGCTGATTTCAAGGTTAGCAGCCTCTTCTCTACAGATGGCACCTGGGGAGCTGGCACAGATCAAGTGATTTCCCAATGTCTCCAAAGCAAAAAAGGATCTCCATCTGAGCCAGGCAGCTGCACCAGACCTGTCCAGACCTACTTGAGCGCCCAGCTTGCCAGGCCAGCTTTTTCTACCCAATGGATAAAGCCAGTCAAAAACTCCACAGAGGGAAAAGGCTTACTGAAAGGAGAGGGCTGGAGTGAGGCAGGCGTGCAGTTCCTTCACTCAACTTTGTAAGGATCAGAGCCCCCAGCACAGACCACTTGCAGGAGCAATGTGGTAGGACTCTGACAGATTGGCTCGGGTACGGCTCTGACAGGTATTTTGCACTCCCACAGACTGTGCTTGCTGTAAGGTCTCAACCCAAAGTCAGATCTTTCCTCAACCGGCTGCTGCTCGAAAGCCTTGCCTTCCCTTCAATGTCCTCAGCTTTGAAAAGAGTTACTCAAACATCGATCTCTAAAAGCATTTAAATTAGACTAAACATACAAATATGGAGATCAGTCAGACCTCCTGCTCAGCCCTACTGAAGAATTAACCAACTCTGAAATCTGCCACTTCAAGTCATTCAAACACAGAAATAATAAAAAACCCCATATCTAATATTGACCTGCATGGTTCATAATTGACCTGTCATTTATGCCCACTATGAATCAATAACTTTTATCCTTTTGCTTTCCATTCTTAAAGCAGCTGAGCTGTTCCAACATTTTTTGCTCACATCAAATGTCAAAACAAATAGTGATTTACTTCAAACACTTTTCCAAACTTTGTAGGCTCTGTTCTCTTTTGTGACTGACCTTTCAGTCCTTTTTCTTCCCCATAAAAACAATGTCAATAATTTCTCTACAGTACAAATAAATCATCTCCTGTTTTCTCCCTCAGTATACCAATTGCTCCCTCTTTATAGATAAAAATCTGAAATATATTTTTACATATATAAGTATGCATATTGGATGGACTTTTAAACAAGGATTTGAAATTATATATAGTAAATACTAATGTATACGATTCCGTATATAAAAATATTTTTATACCCATATTATAGTCCATCCATCCATTCAGAACCTACTTTGTACTTTAAGGTATTACAGTTGCTGTTCAGTATCTGGTGCTCTGAAATGTCACTAGTTCTGTAGCTGTCATCATCCCCCAAAATATATTTTTATTTCCTTCAGTACCTTACTCTATTTAAGGAATATGAGCACCTTATGTAGGTTTTCTGAGCTATCAAGCAGTATATGTATTAAAGCATCTTAAAAAAAACCAAACTACAAACCACACACATCACAAAACACAACATTATTTGCCTATATCAGCTGTTTTTGTTCCCAAAATGATAAATTACAATCTTCAAATTCCATGCTGCGTCAGAGAACACATTCTGATCCACTGCAGTGTTCTCTTTTTCCGTCCTTGAGCACTGAAATTCTTCAGCACTCTCTCATGCACACGGCTATGTTTATGCTTACAATGTAGGGACAATTGCAGATTAATAACATCCTAGTTCATTATGATTCAATAGACTCAATTAGGCTGTAATATGCTGTTGGTAAGTAGTGCTTCCCAGAAAGCATGCTCTCGATTTACACGCAGGCACAGACACTGATGGGCATAGGAACAACACGCAGCAAGGAATTGAAAGTACCAAAACCAAACCAGAAGGCAAGCACACGGCAGAGTTACAGCTGCCTGAGCTTCCAGAGCGGTTGAAAGGAGCTGAAGAGGCTCCCCAGCAATAATGCCCCCAGAGGGGCACTAGAAACAAAGCTGGGAGAAAGCAGTGAGAGAATCCTACCAGGGGACCTCTAAGTTGTTAAACAAGAGTTGACAGCTTACAGGTAAATGCAATCATACGTATTTACATTCTTTGGATTTGCAGTGTCAAAAACACCAGCCTTCGTCACCAAAGTCTCCTCCTAACAGGAACAACCTGGAACAAACATGAATACCACGAATCTCTCGGACTGATTAATATTCTAGTACATAAGACAGCTGAAAAGCACATTTGCTTTCAAATCCATCTCTCATCCACGCGTCCACACACAGACTATGAAACGAAACATGTTTCTAAGACCAAGTTTAACAGGTACGGTACATTGGTTTGATTACAGGATACATTAGACTTAGACAACTAACTCTTAGAAGCAGTCTGAGAGCTGGTCACAAACTAAAGGCATAAAACCAAACTTGGGTCCTTCACAAGTATTAAGATTTTAAAATAAAAAAAAAAATCAATACGCACAAAATACCTACAGAAGTCTATGTACACGTTTCACACCACATGAAAACTTAATTGAGAAAAAAAAAGCAAGGTATGAAGATGATTTTAAAATATTCCCAGTAAAGCTGAACAACTGTAGTATTTCCTCTGTCCTTATTAAACATACCAATCGGTTTTGTAAGCCCAAGTGATTATTTTGAAGCAAACGGCACAAACGTTACTGAAGAACTGTTCCAGTAAGAGGAAATCTTTCCTACTCTTTTTTTAGCCTTCAATGTAAGAAAAAGAACAAACCTCGGAGCGGTTTGTAGGCCTTCGAGGATTTTGCATGCTTAAAGCTTTAGCAACAATATCCATAAGAAAGACGTCACCATATTTCAAACTAAGGATGCTTTAGTGGCATTTTTGCAGCAAAGGCATTGTATCAAGGCAGTTATAAGAAATACAACACAGATGAAAACTTGTCCTGAAGCAAAGTATCCTTTTCTCCACCTAAAAACCACACAAACAGGGTAAATCAAGTTCTTTGCCCATGGAAGACCCTGGTAACACACAGCTGCCATAGGCTGGGTTTACAGCAGGTGCAGCTCTAATACAGGAGGGCCCAGGAACCTTCACCTTGTGGCTCCATCAACATCTGCAACTACCTTCAATTACGCTGACAGCTGGTGGGCTGCAGGCATCTAGTTTCCTACTCTGCCTCAAACAGAGATAGCTCTTTCATATTTATTAATAAAAAAGTAATTGTTCATTAATCCACCGTCTACAAAGTAAACTGTGTGATTTACAGTTGTCATGGGTTGAGGCTGGGCTGGCCACTAAACAAATGACAGATGCTCTCTATTAACACATCTCCCACAGGGGGAAGGGAAAAGAAATAAGGGGGAGAGATTTATGGGTTGGAAAAAACACCACTAAAACAGCTTTAACAGAACAACACAATAAAAATGTTATTATTTAACATAAATATTAACAAGAAAATAATGAAATATATATAAAACTAATATCAAACTCTCCCAGAATCCAGACTGGATCCAGCAGCAGACAGGAGCAGAATTCAGGAACGCACACATAGGGATCAAAGGCAGAACGGACAAAGTCCTCCTCAGACACCAGCCATAGAAGAAGAGCTTAATCCTTGTGACCCCTCAGCTTTATACTGAACATGACATATATGGAATGGAATACCTCATTGGTGAGGTTTGGGTCACCTGTCCTGCCTGTTCTTCCCCTCAAGTGTGACCTTTTCACTTACTTACAGCCCTCTCACTTACAGCACTCCAACATGGCACACAAGGATTTAGCAGTGACCTTGGTCTCCACAGGAGCAAGTATAAGCAAGAGCCTTTCTGCAAACCAATCCTTTGTAATAACTGTAAACATCAAGTCTTATCTCTTTTAGAAGCAGACACTGCCTGCAAAAATATGCCATTATCTTCAGAAAGTGCGGTTACTTAGAAGAGACTGAGCTGAAAAGTAAAATCACTGAATGGAGAATTGGTTCTGTTCCAGTTCAACAGGAACAACAATAGTTAAAAGCAATTTTAAGCACCCATATCTTGTCACAAAGTATTCTGGGAGGTTCAGAGCTGAAAGCTGTTGAAAACATTAGAGTTTTCTTTAATAAAAGAGAGGTAGAGAAAGGTTCAGGAAGATTTGGTGTTGTTCAGAACAAAATTGCTATTTTTAAATAAAGATTATTCAAAATTCTGAAGTTTCTCGAAGTCATATAGGACAACTTAGAAATGGCTTTAAGAGAAAGCTTGAAACTTTGCATCTGAATTTATTGAAAATGCTTTTAATTCCAGATCAAATATTTTCTAACCAAACAATTGCCATTTTATCAAAACCTACATCTATTTAGCATATAATGGAAAAGCATAAGTTACTACTTAACCAATGACAAACCAAAGTATCAAAGCATAGTGGGTCTTGAAAGTTATTAAGATCCTTGTTCCCTATTATTTTCAAATCACTATGTTTTCTTCTGTTCGAGTTAAGATCCTTTGGAACCTCCTGACAGCGTTCAGTTATCACATGAGAAATTTACGTTTACATTAATCTGCTATTTCCTCTTAAAAAGAGAGGGGTTTTGAGATACATTGGTGAAGCTTACCAACTTTGACTGCAGAAGTGATGTGTACTAGATATTACCATAATATATAACATACTTGGGATCGTTCTATCAAAGTAGTTAATAAAAAATAAGTCATTCTGAAGTGTTTCTTCATGGCAGAAAACCAAGCTATCCATTGAAGTCCAAGAATACACAGAAATCAAAATAATTCACATCAAGAATTGACCTTAGGCAATGAAATGCTATTAAGGCATTGCTGAATTAGTGCTTATTGGTGATAATTAATTATTCATTTTAGAAGTAATTAACATTACCTCTCTTATGAAGTTAAAAATCAGTAAAAAAATCCACACTTGTAGATCATGAAAAGGTAGCTCTCATCACTTGGGGGTTCTTTTGCGTTTTGTAGGGTTTTCGGGGGGGGCACGTTCATATATCAGGTTTTGTTCATTTTGGGATTTTTTTAATCTAATCTTAACTGATGGTGCCCATTCTTCCTTCAGATTCTGCTACAAGACCCTGCAAGTGAGAGGCAGTTTGCTTGATTGCTTCAAACTGTAGGAGCAAGCAAACTTTGCAAGAAGTGAGCAAATTATGACACCCTTTGATTTGCTTTCCAACGCTATGTCATTCTCTGATTATTCAAATATACCCGGTCTATAAGGAGCAAAAGTTTTCTTTTACACAGAAAGTGACATTAACCTCACAGTCTTCAAACAGAATGAGCAGGAGGTCTGGTGCTACAACAAATAAACCAGTAGTAACAGTAACCAGTATTTCTATAGTCCCAAGGACAAAGCAAAGAGAGAGAGACTGAGCTTTTCAAAATGATTTACATTAAACTTCAGCAATCAACCCTCTGGGCAGCTTTGCAAAGCGAAGCCTACAAATTCTTTTTATCTTAATCTTTCTTTAAAATTCTAGCCAGAGGAAGGAATTCAAGGGTACCTTTTCTCTGGAATAATGCCATCATTTATCATCCAGGCTGATATGCAAAGTGACATAGGATATGGAAAATCTCTTTAAAAGATATGGGATAAAATCCTGGACTCCTTGAAGTTTCTAACACAATTTGCATGGCCGTTCATTGGACAAAGCTGCATCAGTGATTCTTATTTCTGAACATTATGATTACAACCTTTCAGTTTGCAAGGAAGTGTCCTAAAAGATGAATGTGTAATTCTTGCAGCTATTTTTACATGTATTCTTCTCAAGACTCATTTTCTAGAGCACAGGTTTTCTTGTTTCTTTGTTGTTAGTGATGTTTTTTGTGTGTGTTTGGTGTTTTTTTGTTGTTTTGTTTTTTCTCCAAATGAAACATTCAAGATGTATGTTTTTCAGTGCATACAAATCTTCTAAGGTTAAAGACTGACATACTTGGTAATTCCAAAGTTTGAGCAGGTGAAAATAAAATCGGGGGTATATAGTACTATAAAAATTATAATGGTGATTAACTCATGTATTGCTCCAACCTACCTGTTTATAACTACTGGGCATATATCAAATGCTATTGAAATTACAGTTTTAAAGGAGCAGGACATGATGTGAATCTTATTAGACATCAGATCTAACTTAGCCGTTTATCTTCTATCTTGACTGACTGCATACCTGAGGAACCCATTGAATATAATTTGATTATTAAACACAGAGTATTCTATTACAACCCAAGAGATATATGTATGAAGTTAAAAAGAATTGGGAGAAAGTTTGCACTACAAAAGGGCACACAAGCTTTCTAAGTACAGGTGTTACACCGAGCAGGAGAATGAAGGAAAATGGCAGGTGAGTGGCAAGACCAGAAGATGCAATGATAAACTACAAGAGAAATGAGGAACTGAGCAGATCTTTGATCAAATTCCAGAAGTAAATGAGGAATGCACTCCTGGCCCAGGCAAGACAGAAGATAGATATGCAAAGGGAACAAATTGGGAGAAGGACAATGAGTTTTTACCAAAATTCTCAAAAAAAGACATAGAAGATAAGTGACTTGTCAAAGGGGTATTAAAAAGAGAAGCTGAGAGCTTAATTATCACCTCACAGGACAGGCTACTCATGTAAGATAAGCAGAGGTTAAATGAATGATAAGGGAGCTTTAAGTCTGGACTGTTAGATGCACAGCTGAGCCTCAGAGACTATCAGTTAAAAGTGGATGTACCATGCTGGCCAGAGAAGTACAGCATGAGAAAGCTGGCAGAGCTGTGCGCTGCTTGCTTCATAAAGAATGATCTACAGGCAGTACTACCATCTGCCAGACAAATTTGGAGAACATAAGAGGAAAATTTCATAATATTTTTGCACTCTTGTTATTCTTCATGGATCATACGCTCTAAAACTGGTTAGAGAGTATGACAAAATATTTCAGTGGAAATATCAGCAAGGATTCTGTTAGATGGTAATTGAAAAAGTCTTGGTCATAGAAAAAAAATATATGTAATGTGTTTTTCACTCACACTTTAGGATCTCATTATATTGATCTCATCAAAGAACTATGAAAAACAGTAGTTGGCCAACACTCTGAAAACAGACATCATTCCCTCAAAACTCCAACAGGCATCTCTTGAGTACCCATTTGGGTGACAGCATTCTCAACTCACCCCTGCACTGGCCCACATGGCTGCAACGCCAGTGCGGCAAATCCCAGATCGTCAAGCCCTGTATGAAGGAAATAAGTCAGTCAGCTATGAAACCACTCTTACCAAAACAGTCCGTTAATTTATTCTACAAAACAATACTTGCAAAGTCTGGAGTCAGAGCTTTCTAATGGCTCAATGTCAAATGGAGATCAGCCACGAGTGGTGTCCCTAAGGGGTCCATATTGGCATCTGTACTGTTCAATATCTTTACTAATGACATTGTGGGATCGAGTGTACCCTCAGCAAATTTGCAGATGATAGCAAGCTGAGGGCTGCAGTTGATAGCTGGAAGGAAGGGATGCCATCCAGAGTGACCTTGACAGGCTTAAGGAGTGGGTCTATGCAAACCTCAGGGTGTTCAACAAGGCCAAGTGTAACCTCCTGCACCTGGGTCGGGGCAACCCCCAGGAGCAATACAGGCTGGGGGATGAAATGAACAGCAAACACCTCCAGGGATGGTGACTTCACTTCCCTGGGGAGCCTTTTCCAATGCCTAACCACTCTTTCAGTAAAGAACTTCTTCCTAACACCCAACCTAAACCTCCCCTGGCACAACTTGAGGCCACTGAGCAGTTGGCAGCAGCCACAGGAAACAAGGACCAGCCTGTGCAGAAGACTAAGCCAGTAGTCAAAAAGGGAGATGGGATAGGACAGTAGCATCTAATTGATGACAGAACTAACATACTCCAACTTGGAGGACATGGATACTTCATGAGAGACATACAATGATACTTTTTGTTACTAAAATTTTATATGGTCCAAAGAAAAATCAATGAGTATATGCCCAGTCAGTCTGCTGGAGGAAGAAAGCCCTTCAATTTAACAGTAAGTAATGCAGTACACACACACTCAGATATTCCTGTGAAATATGTATTGCTGAAATCAATAGCTGTGTTGTGAATAAAGGCTTTCATTTTGCTAGCAGAAAGAAATCATGCCAAACAGGTAAACTCCTATGACCACTTACAACACACTTTCAGCTCAACTCAGCATACAGACAGCAATCCAAGTATCTTAAGTTTGCCTTCAAAACATTGCAGAGAATGCTGAAAGCTGCTAGCTGAAAATAATAATACAAATTCTTTCCCGCCTTCACTCTTCTCTTTAGCAGTGTGACACTCATGAAGCTGCCATTCGCTCCATTAGGATTCATTATTATGTACACAGAGCCTCCCACACAACGATATTGCTATTTGCCACCTCAAAGTAAGCTAATAGCATTTGCAAAATGCAATTAGAACCTTTCAGGAGAAAGCTCAAGCTGTGTTTGGGTAATAGGAAGTTAACTCTCTACTACATTTCACAGACAGGCACACCAAAGCTAATAAATTCTTCTCATGTCTTCAGATTATTAACACACCTACCGGCAATGTCAAGATGTTAGTTTAAAGAATTTCAAATATGAAACAGTTCAATAATCTGGTTTACGACAGCTGACTGACAAAGCTAATTAACTGCCTGGAGAAGATTCTTTATAAATGAAGCAACTTCTGTCTGAACATATTTCCAAGAAGAACAAAATGTTCATTTTGTCTTTCTCTCCTCTCCCTCTTACTCTCTCCCTTCTAGCCTTCTCCATCCCATCTCATCTTTGACAAAAGATTTCTTGATGGTATTTATATATTGCTCTTCCTGTGACTGGGTGGCTTCTTATTTTCTGTGCCCTTTACAGCTTCCTGCTGGACACTTCTACTCCGCTCCTCCGGACCTTTTTGTTAAAAGCTATCTTTTCAGGCACTCTACACAGAACACTTTCCCATCTCCCCGTTGCGTCCTGAGGGAGTTTCATGTTTGAGTACGTACAAGATTTTCCCGCTGCGAGGTTGCTGTTTCGCAACATCCACCCGCTTCAGGTATTTCTCATCATCTACAGACCTTCCACCATACATCATTCCCAAAGAGATTCTCTTTGTATCCAATTCTAGTTGCACAGAAGGCACACAGTACTTCAGGGTTTGGTTTTTTTACTCACAGAATGTTGCAGCTGGGGGGGGATACTGATGCAGAGGAAGCTGCTCCTGATTGCTCTAGTTATTATTAGCCCTTATTAAAAGCAGGCACTGTGCAAGCACAGTATGTAGCGTTGCCAACACATCCCAGTCTTGGCTTGAAAGACATCATCACGCCCATTATACAGTCTCTTCTTAGTGAGAACACCTATTTATTATACCAGATAAAAGTATCAGTTGTGTAAAATGAACATACAGTAGAGCCAATGAAGTTACTTGTTGCATAATATCCATCACAAATTAAGGGCACTGACAGTACTGGGATAAGAAAATACCCACAAAATCCAAATAAAAACACCTGCAACAAAAGGAAAAGTTGTTTTATGAAGATGAACAGCATCAGACTTTTACTCCCATCAGAAGCCACCTCTGAATGTAAGTATTGCTGCATTTAAGCATTACAGGGAGAAAAGCAGCAGGACTAGAAATGCTTATTTTCAGGCTGCTGCTAAATGGTGCCTATGACAGAGACTAACAACAGGAGATTGGTTTGATCTGGAATTTTACTTTTGTCATCACAAGTTCCTAAAAGCCTATAAATATTCTTCATACAAAGCAGTTTACTGCCTAGATCTTTTTTCTAACACCAGCAGAACAAGCTGAAAACATCCACAGACCTTATAATAAATACCAAAACAATGAGATATCAGAAGATCATCAGCAAGGTTTGCAGACCCGTTTGCAGGAATTCTAGTTTCAGGTGTCTCACCCTGCTCAATCCTCTCAGAATGAAGGAAAGTCACCCGCAATCAGTGGAGAGGAGATTCCATCTTGTGACTTCCTGCCTCAAGAGCATCTACCCTTTCCCTTGCTGAGAGCATATACAGCACAAGCTCAGGTTTTCACTCCAAACCATCACTTCAAGCAAATGAGTGCCACTATGCCTTATGGCAGAACGGCCTCAAGGAAGAGGAGTGGGATAAAAATACAACGACCAGCCCTTGCTGAGTCTGCTCTCACTTTGATCATTTCTCTTTAAGAGGTATAACTGTGTTGATCCTGCTTTATTGTGGAAGATAAATTCATTATTTTCAAATTGTCTACAATTCCCACTGTCCAAAATAGAGGAGGGACAAATATTAGTAATTTACAGGAGACTAAATAAGACATGGAGACTCCCTTGTACTGCTGCAAAACGGAGATCTGAGTTATTACCGTTATCCTTCCCTGTTCCGCCCTCTCCAAAAGTCAGAAGTACTCACATTTGAAGCCCTACTTAGCCTCAAAACTTAAATTCATGGAATGTTTCAATTTAGAATCAAATATAATATTTTGCACGGTTTCAATCAAAAGTTAGACTGGAAATACAATGTGATCCGAAGACAATTCTTAACAGACCAGCTGGGTGTTAGATTTTGGGGAAATAAAAACACACAAACATGCATTTAAATATGCGTATATTATTAAAAGATAATTAGTAAATAATCCTTATTAATGAGTATACGTCAGGCTCGAGTCAAAGACTCGAGCCATAGATGAGTCATTTGTCCCCATCTCTCCTTAAAACTCACTGATTGTACTTTGCTTTTAAGGTCTATGCTAGCTAATTAGGGAATTTCAGTAATCTATTTTTAATATGTACCATCTTCTGTTCTTTTTAGTGCAGCCTTAAGATAGACTTTTATCTTTACTGCTGTGCACAGATCATCTGAAAATATAAGTTCTCTACTACATGACAACTCATAATGAGCCTTAATGAAGCTTGGGAACAGCTGTTAAAAACTCCAGTTGAATAGGTTTGCCCAGGCAGCAGTAGCTTAGGATGCTTTTTCTCTTACAGCGCTGTTGAGTCATCTGCTCACCATACATATAATGAGAAAAATCAAAAATGAAACACTAAAGCAGCTTAATCCTTTTGCCTTAGACATTTTATTTTAATCAGAGTTTTAATAAGTACATTATGAACCATCATCTCTTAAGCCTTTCACCTTTTTAATTATATTCCTGCTCTGAACATCGACAAAAGCAAATGTTATTATGCAAATTTTGCTCCGAATTCGTGTCCTCATGAAGAGCATAAGAAACGGAGTTCAAA
Organism: Eurystomus gularis; assembly: GCA_013400335.1. Classification (NCBI taxonomy): domain Eukaryota; kingdom Metazoa; phylum Chordata; class Aves; order Coraciiformes; family Coraciidae; genus Eurystomus; species Eurystomus gularis. Next base: position 2,852 of record VZZY01010222.1, on the reverse strand, counting down.
CTCCATTTTTAATTATACCATAGATAAATGAGCTGCAAATTATTAGAAATTACAATAAGCTCTCACGATTTTACATGTTTCCTAAGCTAAATGCCAAAAGATTATATATTTTGGGTAGGATAAAGGACTTAGAGGACTGTGAAGGTTAAGCATGACTGAAACAAACAAATTCCATTACTTCATATTGTCTTCTCTTGTTGACCTTTCACTGCCTAGACACTAAGCTATGCAGCATATGGGACATTCAAGGGTTTTTTTTTTACTGCTTTTCTGATTACAGGCATGTGTAGGTTCCCTCCAGCCTTCCAGACTACACTGGGTTGGTTTTTTTCTTTTAATATAATTTGCCAAGCATTCAATCAGAATACATGGGAACAGTTCACTTTCATGTATCAACTGCAAAGCACTCCTTATGAAAAAACAGGTTGGTTTTTTTTTTCTGCAATATCCTGGTTATCTGGATTTGTTCCAGTAACACCTATAGGCCTAATTCCCACTCTACTAGGCATGGTACAGCTGCAGCTAAGAGATAGTATAGTTCAAAAGCACATAGCTTAAGTCTAGAGCCGACAGGATGAATAAGAACTCAGATGACAGGAGATAGGAGAAGAAGGAGATACATGATTGCATTGAACCTGATAAGCAGAATCCACAGAACATCTGATAAACTTGTTCCTCTTCTCCTTCCCTCAATCAATGTTTCCCAATAAAAGTTTCAAAAAGCCAACACTGCTTGCCACCGGCAACATTTTCATGCTTGCCATTAACCTGACAGAGCCAAAAACTAGCCATAGGAATTGGCCTTAGTTAATGTTTCTGAGCGTTGCATGCTTCATTATTAAATTTTCCAGTTGTTCTGTAGGGAAATGTCAAGAAATAAAAAACTCTTAATGGATCTCTATATGCTGAGCAACAGGAAGTCCAGTGAAGTTTTACTATTGACTGCAATGGCACCAGAATTCATCCTTCTCTTCACCAGTTCTGAACTCCAGTACGATTTGACTGCCTAGCACCAAGTCCGGAAACTGTTTGCTTGTGGAAACAGTGTTATTTGCTGAGTTGTTCAGCGTTCCAGTCTCATGGTTCACTACAGGCCCAATGTTTTCTTTTCAGGATTGTTTGCTTTGGAGGATACTACACAGTTACCACAACACCACTGACAAATAACAAATATGTAACTGGAGAGAAAAAAAAAAGATCTAAAGATCTGCACAACTTAGACGTGAAGTTGGGAGTTCATACAGTGGCTTCCTTTCCAAACTGGGACCGTCCCAGCGGCACAGCTGTTGTAAGCTCACTGCCAACAAATAGCATAACGTGTTATATCTAGTAACTCTCAAACAGAACAATAGAGACTAAGGCCATGATTCTAAGGACCTTTTCGGAAGGAGCTGCACTGAAAAGAGCGCAAAAAATCCTAGTAAGGATCTGATGCAACAGTTTGGCATTAGAAAGTCTCTGCAATGCACGGTGTGATGCACCTGAGCCTGCCGCGTAAAGCAGAAATGTAAAGCTGCTTGAACTCCTTTATTTTCATAAGGAAAAAGTACAAACAGAATGAGGGTGGGGATTTTGAGGCAGCCACTTTCTCTGAAGTGGCCCTTATAGGCCTTTCCACGCGTGAGAAACACCTGTGAAAAATACTCTGCACAATTTGGAGAAGAGAAAAATCTTTACGCACTACAACAGGACAAGAGAATAAACCAGCCCTCAAAAAAAAAGGGATTCAAAGTCCAGAGGCTGTGCCAGGAGAAAGAGAAAGGAAAAAAAAATCTTTCCAATTTCACCTAGTAATATACCTAGCCTCAAAGCCAGGTGCTTTATCAGGTCTTTCAGGCCATTAAAGATGATACTTGGTGCCTTTAAGCACCAAGGGAAGATATTCAGTCACTCTGAAGAAAATTGACTCTTTTGCATCATAAGGAAAAAAAAGGCAGCAAAAAAACCCACCAGCTCAGTCTATTGTGCACAACCTCTCTCTGTATCTGATGTCCCAATACACATATCAGTTATCGGGGAAGGAGGGAAGCGGGGGAAGGCTGCAAAAGAACGAGAGAGCAAAGGAGGATTTTTTTTTTCAGCAAATAGGTTTAGGTGCAGGGCAGGTGAGGACCATCTTTCGATAGTTCAGGGATAACTCCATGCACAAGATTGCAGAAATGGTATTCTGGTAGATTCCCAGACAAACTGACCATTCAGCAGAGAGTCAGGATCCTGGCTCAACAGGAAACGCCTTCTTAGGAAAGATGTTAAATAAATAGCCCTGTTCCCGTTCTAAGCCTTGTTTTAGAAGATAAGGCAAAAGCATCTCAGCACAACAAGCAGAGGAAGACATTAATAGCTTCCCACAAACAGTCTTCACATACAGAGATCGCAACAATGACAACATACAGCAGACGAGCTACTAAAACTGCATCCAAGTTGCAGCCTATTCCTAGAATCTCGCCTCTGTGCAGTGCCTGCTCAAGGTGCTACTTTCGCTAAGAAACTGAAGCAATAACTAGTTGCAGATATGAGGTTTTTTTCCCCGACAGACACAGAGAACTTCAACTTCTCCCTCCTAGGGTCTAAATTTTTAGCTATTATAAACACAAAATGCCATGAAATGTGAAGTAAGGTAATTGAGGTAACGTTTCACTCATAGCTGATCCTACAGAGCAGCACAGGAAGCCTGCTGAGAGAATCACCTGCATACACAGACAGCCGCAATAGCAGGAGCACTACTGAAATCACACATGGTGCTTTATTCCATAGAAGAGGGTACGGGCATAGGGTGAAAAACGTGCCCAAGGGAAAAACTGCACGTCTGGGGGCATTTGGATGGCCCAGAGCTGCAGCCTTCCTCAGCCCTC
>VZZY01010221.1:0-83291 GCA_013400335.1 Eurystomus gularis | reverse complement strand
AATGAGATCGTGGCCCTGCAATCAAACACAGATCTACAATTCCTCCTGTTTATTCCCCATGCTGCATGCATTGGTATAGAAGCATTTCAGGAAGGGAGTTGAGCGTGTAGATCTCATCCTCAGGGGATATTAGGCCTTTTGGTTCCCAAAACTATTAGCACACTGCCCCTTCAGTGCAAAGCTACAACCCTCAGGCGCCTCTCTGACAGACCCATATACATCCCTGTCCCCCTTCAAATCTAGTTTAAAGCTCTGTCAATGGGCCCTGCTAACTCATATCCTAAAATCCTCTTCCCTCTGGGAGATAAGCTTTCTGTTACGTAGAAGAAACTACATGAAAACTTTTGGTGATCTCCAGAAAGAGTAAACACTTGGATTTTGCATAGAAGGAAGGATCTTGCTTTGGACTACTTTGGGCAAATGCTGCCACAGGGAATTCATGAACAGAATACTTGTCTGGATAGAATACTTGTGACATTTGCAAGAAGTCTAGTTCATAAGAATTTTTAAGAGTCAGGGGTAAAATTAAATGTGAAAATGGTCAATCATAGCACTGAATTTGATGAAGCAGAAACCAGAGATGCCACCTGAAAAATCTCAGGCTATGTGACTAGAGTTGTTTCAGTGCACTAACATTTTAAGGACTATTCCTTAATGCACCAGATGAGGTTTGTTCAACTTGAGCTCTATATATGAGCATTTCCTCTATCAAATCACCAGTTCAAAAACCTCTTGACTTCTTAAGAGGGCTGTTGTGACCTTTTGGTGACCATATTGTTGTAGATATCTTTTGGCAGCAGTTAACAATGGTTTCCAGGCTCAGTAGTCTTATCAGAGCTGCTAATGATGTGTTAATTTTCAGTCAGCAGGTGAAAGAGAGAGGCCAAGTGTCTTCATTCAAATGTAATTAGTTGAGGAATGGAGTTCTGGGCTCCACATTTTCACTTCTCTGATACACTCTGTGTCAGCTGCTATTTAAAAAGTTATTTCTGGAGCTGCCCCACTAACCTTGTGCTGTTAGACATTTGACTTTATAACCCTTCAAAATTTAAATTGTAATTTCTGATTTATTTTTTTTTCTGTTGGGAATGGTGTGGATGAATATGACAACTTCATATTAAAAAAAGGAACTTATAAAGGCCAACTACTGTTGCAGGAGGAGAAAGCAAGTCCTCCAGAAAGATCTCTCATTGTCTGCCTGTTGAGAAATACAACATTCCTTGCTGTTTCTAAGACTCCTGAGGCCCACATATTAGAAATGGTGAAATTGCCAAGAAGAGTCCCAAGAAGGGACTTTTTGCAGAAGGGAAGATGTCACTGCCTTAATTAACTTCATTAACTGCAGGATTTGTACTATCCAATATATATAAAAACATGGTGGATTGACAGCTATTTCTGCCATGTTTCTCTCCTCCCCCCCTGCTTTTAGCTTTGTATGAAGTTCTATTTCTCATTTTCTCAGGGAGAAATAAAATTTATATCATAGTCCCACTGCATGTAATGAAGTACTACTCAGTCTATATATACGCAAGGCTATATTCTGTCTCCAAAACTGTTGTAAAAGCTGTACTTCTGTGGGTTCTAGAAGATGTCCTATGGATGGGAGATACCTTCAAGCTTTTTTCTGACTTAATAATACACTTTTAAGTACTGTAAATGCCTTTAGCTCTATTTCACTTGCCTCACAAGTTTGATATTAACAGCATTATTTTTGGTAGCGTGTTGGATATCTAAGAGATTTTGGAGATGCATCTTTCTCTCGACTTGTATTGGATTTGCGTCCCAAAGTAATTGTCCTTATTTTTGAGTTGCATGGAAAAAACACCTTGTTCTTTCAGTCATCTCTTCTACAAATGCAGAGGTACGTTGTTTCTGCTTTGCTTTTCAGAGAAGAGACTGGTTTTCCTTCAGAATCATAAGATTAAATTTAGCTTTAACAACGTGCTTAAAGTCTACATCTCAATCTCTAATATAAATCATCATAGCAGTTGATACACTGTCTAAATGCATCTTATCCAAGAGGTAAAGATAACTCTGGACTTTATTCACTTGATTTATTTTGTTTGTTCTCATTATGTCAATGAAATTGGTATCACTTCTTCGAAGTTTAAGTGAGGAGGGATCATGTGAAGAATGTTGTACAAATATACTCTGTTATTGCCCAGATAGTTGTGCAATGGCTCATGTTATCTTTTAGTTAGGAATCAGTTTGTTTCCTGAGACTTCACCAGATCTTCATCAGTGGTCATGTTCCACCCAACCACCTCTTTGGTTTTCTGACATGTGTTAAAGTTTATTGCATTACTCTGCATAAGTATTTGTCGTCTTTGTAAATAATAGGTTTAATTCATCTCATTGCTTTAACGGGAAGCCAGACAAACCAGGATAAATTGTGTTGACCAGAATGTCTTCCTGTATGGAAGCTTTCTTCAGCAAATGTAATTAGCCAAGCATATTTCTTATTCAAGGTAAAATTATCCTGAAATCAAGCAAGTAACACAGGAGCTGTCCATGTTAGGAACAGGATGAAGTAAATGTACACAGAGGAGACTGAAGTACTGCTATTTGTCTTATTTGAGTTATCTTCACAAAGTTCTGACCTATTCAGTTATTAACATCCTTCAGGAATTACCTCTGCAGTCCCAGAGTTTTCTTTTTTGAGGGATAGGTAGCTCAGGGTATCTGCTGCATAAAAATGACACACAGCAACATTATGGCAAAAAATATAAACTAGTAGAAGTGTACAGATGTTGAAAGTGTGAATCCAATATAAATCCTAGGAAAACTCCATAACTCATGGTAGTTTGAAAGAGCATTTATTTATGGTTACAAGCTTTTATAACTGAGATGTATAGAATATAGCATATACTATAGATGCATAGAAGTTAAAAACTTTTAATACAAGGTCATTAAAAAAACCTTGCCAAGGCTGTTGTAGTAGCATAGCATGATCTGAAGCCTGATTGACATTTTTCAGATATTCTAGTGCTATTGAAATAAAGGAGCTCTTCTTTGTAAAATCTTCTCCTGATATTTTTATTCAAAAGACAATTTCACCTTCTAAAGGTAGAATTTTCATACGTTATTTTAAGGTAGTAAAAAGCACCTTTTGTATTTATAAATGATTGTACTTTTGTCAGGGAACAACAAAGCTAATGAAGTCTTAACAACCATTTCTTTACTGTCTCTTCAGTATTTCCCTTGTGTAGTTTAGTCACTGCTTCCAGTACATAACCTCAGAGGTCCAGTGCTTTTTTCTGATGGTTGAATCATGTCCAATGGCTAAACCTGTGGGTCTGAAAGGTCTAGATTTCATTCCTAGGTCTGCCGCAGTTTTCCTCTGTGATTTCTCTTTATACTTAAGGCCAGAGTTTTTTCATATTCAGTGGTTCTGATGGGGAGGAAAGTGGTAATGATGAAAAAAAATTGATGCTTTTCTGTGAAGAGAGTGCACAGAATATGAAAAGGTTTGAAAATTGCCATATTAAGAGCACAGAAGGACTGTGAAGACATACGTGAAATGTATTGCTCCTCCTTGCACGCTTTTGCTTTCAACACATACAGGAAAAAGTAGATAAATTAATTTATGTAGGTAATTGTTACTGTGTTTCTCCAGTTCTCATTCTTTTTAGTGAAAAAAATTTTGAATTTTCAATGGAATGGTTAGTCTCTAAATATAAAAATACTTATACAAATATAAAAGTTCTCCTAACTGCAAAAGTTCACATTAGGTCAAGATAATGGGTTATTTCACAGTTTCACTTTCCATCAGATAACATAAAAGATTATAATTACATTCGACTCTCAAAAAATCATATCTGTCTACTTCAGTATAATATGTATGCCATTTGTCAAAAGAGATTTGAAAGAGAAAGCAGTTGGCTGAGTGCTGAGGGGTTTTTTTAAAGATTCAAGAAATATATTGCCTTTTCTTTTTTTCCTTACAAACTCTAGCTAATCCTTAGAGGGTGAAAGCTGGAATCATAATCATGATAGCTTTGTTCTTAACAAAGTTGCTGACTGCTGTTTACCTTTTACAATTATGTGTGGGAAATACTTGGCCCTAGCATCAATAAGATCTTTCCAATATTGAGACCACTGAGATTTCCACATAATGTTGTATGTACACAGCCCAAATGCTCACCGATGTAGTTCCAGACAGAATCCTTCTGTCATTCAAAGTCCCAAGTTCTGCTGCCTACTATGGAGATCGCAAAAACACAAATCAGCTTTTCCTTTCTTAAACAGCAGTTATACAAACCTGTAAGTCCTCTTTACTGCTTTTAATGCATTTTGTTTTGGTGTATTTTCCGGAATAGATGTAACACAGCAACCATTAATAGATTTGGTAACGTAACATGCTCATTAGAGTTGTTGGTCACCATGGAGTAAAGTAGCTCTAGCAACATAGAAATAGAACAGTACAAAGCCTCACTTCAAAGAGATCAGTAGGGGCAGGCTATTGCTGTTGACACAGTTCAGAGACATCTACACTGAGTCAACATGTCAGACATTTATTGACTAAATAGTTTAATAAGCAGCATAGAAGAATTTGGGTTGGAGTAAGGTAATATATGTTTTCATTCCTGTGAAGTACAACATAGTTATGGGAGAGGGTCTCTAGGGAGGATGTTCCCTTTTGAGGTGGACCTGGCTATCATAGACTAAAGCATTTTGTCAGTTCGTATTCCCCAACTTTCAGATAGGCGACTCTTCCCTCCACAATGGTTAATACAAATTCTGATTGCTTTTTTCAATTTGTATGTCTTTGTTTGGTTGTTAAGTATTTGAGACCAGACTGTAAAAAGCAGAGTGTTAGGAGAGCTTGCCATACTTGAATAGAACTCTGCTGGAAATTTAGTTGCTTTATTTGCTCTCTGAATGGATGTACTGTTGTAAATCTGATTGTGGTATTGAGCATTGTGCCCTTACAGCTCTCTGCAAAGGATTTTTGTAGGCAGTGTGTTGCGTTTCGGTTGTGAAAGTATTATGAACACACAAGACATAGACACATACCCTTGTGTGCTGGCCCAGTGAAGTCAGTTTTCAGATTCCAGCCAGACAAAATGCTTTGCTGCAAATTCTAAACTTTTAATTTAGGCACAAGCAAAAGGATATAGTAAGTACCCAAGATGTGTTCACCATATTTTGTATGTGCTGTGAAATTGCAGGGCATGATTTCCTAGTATCTGGCAGCTGGATGGAGCTGCTGCTGTGAAGCAGGTTGTCGACTTCTCATTGTCCCAAATACCTAAATTCCTGAATTTCTATTAAGACAAAATTTCTAATAAAGGAATTTTATAATAATACCTGAAGACTGGAGAAAAGATACAGCTAGTGTATGGGTTACAGCAAACACTTGATCACTGATTCTTACTTGTCTGTTGATAGAGATGCTTTTTAAAGCATAGGCTTTACTTTCAGGCTTGGCTTTGTTCGGTATGCTTTTATAGCCAAAGGAATTGGGGAAAGTGCTTTTAAATAAAGAGAAAGAATTTTTTTTTTTTTTCCTCAAATGCTCTTTTGAAAAACATAGGACTTGCACATATGCTCCACATTAGCTCAGTGTTCAAGATTTGCTTCTTAAAGCTCTGTGTGAGATCAGAACTTCATAGAATTTGTTTTACTTTAGTGGAGAGTGGTCAGTGAAACGCATGGTGTTTAAACGGCTGAGGATTCATGGTTGCTGCTAATGTTTGGTGCTTTGTATTAATAATAGCTTCATTTCTTGGTTCAGGCATAGTAACAAAAGAAAGGAAGTTAAGACTTCCATGTGTGCTTCCATTGTTCTGTAGAGGATCTCTAGAAGTTCTTTAAATACTTATTATTACATATATACATTATGCTCTGCAGTGCTTTGGGATTCTTTCAAAGGCTAATAACTTTAAGGTTTTCCTCACATTTCAATTAGATTATGGACTGCATGTAAGGGAGATGTAGTGGAAAACACTGATTGCAGAACACCCAACTCCTTTTCTGTTAAGCTGATAAAGTAAAAAACTAAAACAAAAACTAGAGAGCAACATCATATTGCCTTTATGCAGCTTCTCAGCTCAAGTAAAAGAACAAGAACTCTATCTGGCCTATTGCCAATAACTGCAAGTTTCAGTAGGAACCTGTGTCATTTATGTTTTGGAAACTGTTGCTGGCTCCCAGAAGGCTAAACAGATGAACAAGTGTATTCCTGTTCTTCACAGATTGCTGTGTCTGAAAGTATGTCAGCAGCAGTACCCCAGGAAATAGAATATTTTAGGATTTTAGTTTTAGGAACCTGACTCTAGGAAATCAGGTCTAGAAGATAATAATGTAATGATAATAAATAAGATTTTTTTTTTTGTGGTGAACACTTTTAATGATAATATCTCTGAAACTGATAGACGATTCAGTAATAAAGAAAAAACACTGTAAATGTTGGATCTTCCATTTTTTTTATGTCTGTATCCTGTTCATGGGCTCCCCTAAAGAGCTAATAACAAACTAAAAGTCATGTTTCCAACCTTATCACCTTCTACATTTATTATGTGATTTATAAAATATGATAAAAATCTTTAAAATGCTGTAACTTGACGAAGATCCTTGAAAGTGAGAAGAGCAGGAGAATTCAGGAGTTAAAATTAAGGGAAGCTGTCAGAAGGGAGGGAAACACTGGAAAGAGGACATTGGAAAGGGATTGTGCATGATGGCTGCAAAAGCAGTGGCCTTTGCAGCAGCCAGCAGTACAGTTTCTCCTTGAGACTTTGAAGGTCTTCATGTGTCTTACACTGTCAGTTTGCCAAATTCTGGCTTTCCTAACCGTGCTGGTTTAGGTTGTGTAAGCCAAAATAAGACTATGGACTCCTGATTTATATCAGCATCTGTGCACCTTCTTTCATTTGTGACAGGTGGCTTTTCTATTCACGTGGTTTTCTAATAATGATTGTTATTTCTATATATATACATAATACATGCTGCATATGCTGCATCAGAAGTACTGAAAGGATTTATTGTAGTTGGATTTAGAAACAATTGTACATAACCATAAGTTTCTCAAGGCATAAATTCTTGCTTTTCATGACATACTTAGGAGATTCAAGATTGTCATCTGCGATCCCTTTGTTTCTGTTCTGTTTCCTTCTGAAGTATTTGTTTTCATATGTTTTTGGGAATACTACTTATTGTATTTGTTTGTCATTGATTTCTGGAAATGTAAAGTTTGTCAAATAATGCTTCCCAAGTAGGAGCTCAGAAATGAAGGGAGAATATCAATTTCTGAATTGATGTCCATTTACATTTTAGGAATTTACAAGTGTGTGAAACTAATGAGCTAGTAATTTAACATTCTTTTCAGATAACATTATGTACAGAAATGAATAGGATGAATAGGTTTTCCTCCCATGGTTGGGCTTCTCTCACAGAATTTAATTTTTGTAATGATTATCATAATGAACCGCCTATCCCTCTCCAACAATAAATGTTCCCCAGGAGGCAGACTACTAAAATAAATGCTTCTCCAGAGCAGACATAATAAAATTCATCTAACTTTTGGCTTTTTCTCTCTTCAGAAACTCAGGAGAAAAAGTGGGCCTTGTAGCACTGTTGAGAGGCTACAAAGTTTTGGGTTCTGGAACACCAGCTAGGCAGCAAATTCCAGCCTCAAAGAAATACACTTAAAATATGCTCTTCCAGCATTTCCCTTCCATTTACCTTCAGACAGCTTCTACCCCTGCCAGTCTTAGTGTTTGCAAGGTAATGAGCTGTACAATTGTATCCACCTTGCTTGCAGACCAATACTGCGTGTTTTCCTGGTCCTTCCCTCATGCTTTGTTGCTTGGTTTGGTTTGGTTTATTTTGTTTGTTTGCTTGGGGTTTTTTGTGGTTCTGTTTGTTTGTTTGTATGTGTGTTTTTTTGTTTGTTTTTTGTTTTTTTTTCTGATATGTCCCAGTAACACAGGAAGTGGTTTCAGTTTTGGAATATTCTATTATTCCTTCTCCTACATTCAGCCACCATCTTGATTTCATCTAAATATCTTTCAAAATACATTCAGTCATTTATGTAGGTTAGTGACAACTATTTTAATAACTTTAAGTTTTTTAAAAATAAATTTTACTTTCTTTAGTGCTTCTGTGAAGAGCAAAGTATTATTTCCCATGACAATTCCTTAAAATAAGATGTCATATCAGAGATTTTGTCTGTAAACTTGTCAGTCTTACCTGAAGAGTGTTACATGTTTTCCAAAGAACATGAATTTGATTGACTTGTTGAGGCACAGTATTCAAGCTCTTTGGCTGCTTTTTAAAAGCAAATTGTGCATGTTTTTCAGGAAGGTGGATAGCTATAAAAGATATTCTTGATCATTAAGTCCAGTCTCTTTTTAGAGGCATCACATGTTACCTCCTCCATATATGCATTCTTCTGAAAAGCTGCATTTTTTGGTTGTTTAGACTTCTGGGGGGTTTTTTTGTTTGGTTTGATTTCAGTTTTTTTTCCTCCTCAGCTACTTTTCTGATTAGGGAAACTGTGAACCCTTCCGTTACAACTGTCAGGCACACTCTTCTAATTTCTAGAAGCAGCTTATTCACATAACTTTTTCTTACATCAAGATTGTTTTTAATTGTAAACTGATCATCTTCTTCCTCCTTATTTTTAATCTCTGTAATACACAGATAACTATCATGTCTTCTCTCAGTTTTTGTTTTGGAAGACAGCCAGATATTTTTCAGTCTCTTTCCAGGATGGCCTGGGCTATATTCTTTTCTAGGGTGTCATAGTGTGAATTAAGTGACCAGGGTGGTCTGAAGCGTTTTACCTCAGGTTGACCCCATATTTTCTACCAAGCCTTCCTACATCTACCAGAAATACTTCACTTATATTATGACTGCTTGCTTTGAAGCTGCTTCATATTCGTTGTTCATAGTCATCCAGTGATAAATTAGAAAATGGTGTCTTCTTCCTGCTCAGTTGTTCTCAGCTGATGAGATTCTAGTGTATAGCTGAAGTTTCAATTAATTCCCAAGTACCAGACTTTTTTTTTTCAATTCTATTACTGCAGTCCTAAAGGTTGTTCAGCACTTTCTGTGAGATGTACCAGTCCTCTTCTGTATGAATGATGCCTTTAAAGATTTTGTCATTAACTTGTTCATGATGTTAATAAAATTATTATTAATATATAAAAAAAGAAAGAGTGTAAAGGAGTCTATGAAAAAAGCCCTAGTATTATCGGCTTCCCTCAAGTCTCTTCTTCCTTTTAGCTCCAGCCTGACACTATCTCCCATAAGCAAGTTCTTCATGTTTCCCACATGTCCTGTGCTGATATCTTCTCCCTAATTTACATGCTGTGTTTCTAGAATCTCATTCTAACACATTTAAGTAAAGATGAAACTACTAAATTTCTGCTATCTGCCAGCAATCAGAGTAGACTCAACTGGTCTGTGTTAACTTTGTATTAATTTGCTGGTCTCAGGTGACTATGGCAGAGTTTCTTATTTCTTCTTTCACCCCATCCTGGTCATTTCCACCGAACAAATTCACTTATCCTTCCTGATCTACACAAGATGACTTAATGATGGATTTATTAGCTAGGGTTTTTTAGTCAACTGATGTTTAGCGAGTGTAATGCTGTTTATTGGTAATAAAATGGCAAGCAGTGGGATTCAAAAAATACCAAATTATATCTAATCTAACCTAAATTATACCTATACTTCATATATAATAATTTCCTGATAGGTGTTTTTTAACAGGAATCTATTACGGTCTTGACATATGGTTTCTCTTGCTTAGACTGTCTTTAAGATGCCTTCTCCATGCTTGGGGCAAAAAAGAGGTCAAAAGCTGTCATCACACCCTCTGGGTGATCCCATGCTAGAATGCCAAAGTCTTATTTATTTCCTTCTAATAAAAATTATTTCCTTGGATTTGCTAGTGGCACAGTGTTTAGCACTGCTGGGGCAACTGGGAATACCCTTCTTCCCACCTCTGAAAGTCTATCGACTTACACTAAAATCATCAGCCTTTATCTAAAAAAAAAAATATGGTGAAACCTTACATATCATGAAACATGTGAAATGCAATTTCTGGCTGGATTCATTAGTGCTTCTTTTTCTCTTTTTTTTGTGTTGAATACAATACCAACAGAGTAAAGCAAGTAATGAAGAGCCTTGCTTTAGGAACATCCTCATCAACACTGCTATTGGTTTTAGAGGATCTCCTGAGCATCCTATTACTATGAGGTCTTGTCATTGTTAGCACCCTGCGCTCTCTGAGGATTATCTCATGGCAGCCAAATTTGTAGTCATTTATTTCTTTAGCATTGTCAAAAAGGTCTGTCTACAAAACCAAATCTAGTTCTGAGGAACTAGAATAATTCCGGATAAAACCTCATCTACCAGCTTCTTCAAAATGAATTTGGAAATCTTTTCTGCCATCTCTCTTTTTCATGCAGTGGCTAGCAGGAAACAGCTAACTTCACCTTTATTTTTATCTTGCATGAAAAAATCATGCTCATGTGGTATTCTAACCATGATTGCTATTTTATCTTAACTTTACTTCCTCCTGTAACAGAAGGCACTTGTCTACAGTTCCTGCATTTAGCTGTCCATATTCTTCATATTAACATGCAAATATTTTGCCTGTTTCTTACCTGTTCACTAATTGCTTTAGCACATCTTTTCACCAGCATGTCTCATGCGTGTGAATGCTCTTCGTATCCAGGTTTAGGACTATTTTTCTCATCTTTATAGACCACTGCAGTGATAAGTCTAAATTTACTGTGGTGTCCTTACTGCCTTCTTTCTAAACCAACATTTGGAGATTACACAAAATCTCCCAATTTTCTGTCTTCATTTCTTAGTCTGAGATGCATTGAGCACTTCAGCCTAAGTAATAGAAAACTGTTCTGAGGCAGTCTGTCCTTTGAGAAAGGGTAGTGTTTCCAGTGAAAGCATTCAAAATTGTATTTTGACTAGTCCTGGAGGCATTTACTTCTGTTGGTTGTCTTTGTTATATTCCTTGTTTTTTCCCTCTATTTCCCTTACAAAGAAGAGGAAGAGTTATGACCTAGATTTCTTGATCTTTGCATGTCTTTTTTGTTTTGTTGTTTTGTTTTGGTTTTTGTCCTTTCCTCTCTCATTGTGATTGTTTGTTATATATAACAGTGTATTAATTCCTACCAACAGTATGTAAACATAAAATGCTCAAACTGTAAGCATAGAAAAACCAAGAAAACAGTCTGTTGATTATATAGGGCCGTGCCACTGGTTCCTTCTGAAGTAATGCAAGAATTCTGTCCTGTTAGAAACAGTAGCATAGCGTTCATGTGTTTTTGATATAATTCTCCAGATTTTACAAGCTACTTTACTGACAAAAAATGCAAAGGTCAACATTCTGAATTGCTTCTCTGTAAGTGCATACATCCAGGAATTATCAATGCTTTCCTTTCCCCATGAACAGGATTTATCTCTCAGGTGAAACAGGAATTCAACAGATGATGAATCTGTCCAAAAAAAGGATCATACTGTTGCCAATCCTGACTGTCTGTAAGGTTGCCAAATCTTTTGATATATTAGTCATGTTAATGTGTTAATAATAGTAAGGCCATGATTTTTTTTCTTTTTTAGTTGAGTGGTAATGTCCCTTGATTTATGTAGATTCCTAAATGGAAAATAGTTTCGTGGATGAATAAGTGTCCAAACAGAAGTTTGAGCATCCTAGCACCCTGAATGACATTCAGTGATCTCTGCACCCTTGTGCCTTCTCTCATTTTATCTGATGCTAACAAGAGGAGAAGCCACTTAACTGAAGCAGGGAGCAGAGGATTGATACAGTGGGAAGGAAGTGGCCCATAGCAGTGATGGGCAAATGCCTTCTAGTGAGAGCTTTTGTAATCCTGTGTCCAGCACAGCATAGGCTTTCTTCTGCCTCAGGGTCCTAATGCTGGGCATATCCAGTCAGTAGATCATGCCTAATATGCTCCATGGGCAATGAAGTCCTAAAAAAGGTCCTTGCTCTAAGCCTTTACAGGAAGCTGCACAAGCCAGGAGGCATGGCAGACAAAGCACAACAGGTTCTGGGTGCAAAGGCTGTGGATCCTAAGGAAGATCTGGACTACAGAGCCAGGTGCTGAATGTATGACAGTGATGCAGGAATAGGACAGGCTTAGAAAGTAGGTATGGATCAGTGTAAGGCATGACAGATAAGATTAATCACAGCTTGAGGGTTGAGTTGCTTGATTGGAGTAGGATGGTGGAGACGAAGGCAGAGTACTGTATGAGATTTGCTAGGGAACTGGCAAATGTCAGAGAAAGATTCGAGCTTTTGGGAGACTTGAGATTTCATGGGGATGGGTGCAGAGAGGTATGGTTGCTAGCTATAATAAAGTTTTGAAAAGTAATTTTTGTAGTGCAGAATGTTGACTATTACATGTTAAAATATATTGGTAAACTTAGGAGAGCTATAGCTTGTGCTTTGTTGTTAAATACTGTCAAGGGGGAAATTGAATAACTTTTCAAATACTTTGTTATTTCTCAGTAGAAAGTATTATAAATTGGAAAAGTTGTTTATCTCTGGTATAAGTATTATTACATTACAACAACATAAACCAAGTTCCATATGAAAAGAGAGGAGCTTGTTTTTAACTACGACAGACTGCATTTAATGCCACTGTTTATGTCAAAGGAATGTATACTTTCCCATTGTCAGCTTCAAACTTCTTCAGCTAGAGCCTGTATGATGTGCTGCAGTTGTCTACACTGTGCAGATAATTGAATTTGAAAAAGGTTTTAGAGCCTTCTCATGTAGAGAAGTGAAGCAACAGGCTAGTGTGGATTATATATTTGAAACTTGATCCTGTAAACATTATATACTTAAAATTAAGCCTCTAATTCTCCTGAAGTCAATGAGTCAACCTGTGTATTTAAAGTTAGGGGTAAAGTCACTGTAAATACCTGAGATATCTTAGTTATTGTACTACATCTCTAAGAAATAAATTACTTCCTTGATTCTGAGCCAACTTTTGTACTGGTACATCTGTCAGTGTCTTTGGGTCATAGCTCTTTTTGCACATTGCTTCTAGTGTTTTGGAAAATGCTGGTGAATATATCTACACAGAAAAAGGTGTCTGGGAAGCCTGAGGGAGGTTGATTGTTTCATTTTTAAATACATCCAGACCAATCTGGGGACAATACAGAATGATTTTGAAATGTCTCATAATAATTAGCATAGTGGCTTAGTCTTGGATTAGTAACAGAGGCTGAAAAAGTAGCTTGAGTGCCTTTGAATTGGCATCACAATTCACACAAGATTATCTGAACTTTCTTGGTATTTGGTGTAAAGAAGCCTTGTGGTCAGAAGTTGTGCTTTCCAAATAGGCGTATAACAAAAGAGTTTATTGAGAAGTGGTTTAAGGGGGTTTTTGTTGGTTTACTTTCCTTAATTCACTAAAGAAAATCAGCTCGTACATTTGGGTATATCTCAGTACTCAACAGACAGCAGTAGCGGAATTCATTGAAGTCTTTTCCTCCCTCCAATGACCCTCAAATGTTTTCCCGTATTAGCCCAAGTTTGTGGCATCTGTTTATTGCAGCAAACACTTGTGCTTGTAAAATTACATCTTATCACAGTTTCTTTCCAAAATTGGTATTAGTGACAATGGTAATCCATGTCACCTAGCAGACTGCTTTATAGCGTGGCATACCTTTCCTGAGAAGTCTTCACTTGGATTAAGCACTCAAAACATACCTCTAAACTGTATTCTTTTTTTGTCACTTTCTTTTCCTCATTGGTCTGTCTTCTGCTAAATGAATTTATCAAAATATTTCTCAAGTCTTTTCCTCATTTTATCCCACTACTTTTTGTCACAGTTGGAGGCTTCTTGTCCAATTTAATAGCTAACCATTTAGCCGATTTTCTTTTAATGCCTTAGAATTTCTCTAGTTTGATGTTTCTTTTCTAGTTTCTCATGTTTCTTCCTAGGAAAATAGATCTCGTGTTTTCCTGTTTTCCATGGGACATGTAAAATTGTAATATAATTTCTCTCTTTTTTTTTTTCCAATCTCCTTGCTATCTTGAGAAGAATCAAATTTGTATCACGCTTAAAAAATTGTGTATCCTTAAACATTTTTAAATGTTTATTCTCTGATGAGATATTTCTGTGTGCTTGAATCTCATATCTCTCTTTTGTTTCTGTATTTGAAAAGAACAGATGACAAGGGGAAAAAAATAGGAAAATACAAATGATTAAGAAAATCACTGTAAGTATAAAGATGGATACAGCCAGATTATCTTGAAGAATGTTCCCATTAAGAGCCTGCACTTGTCGATGGAAAAGACCACAAGCAAAATTTCAGGAATCCATGGGTATCTGAGAAGAACATTAAAAAAAAAAAAGGGAAAAAAACTCCAAACCTTCAATCTCAGCCTATCACCTGATCTGAGAGGATTTTTTTTTACAATTTTTTTAACATGTGTAACTAGCTTCTTTCTTTTAATACTTGTGGGCATTAATGTAACACAAAATGTATTAAGGAGAAAGGTGAATGTGAATCAGGTGATGTGACTTCGAAAAAAATTATACAGATTTTACACACCGTTTTATCTTTTGTTTTTAACTTAGCATGAGAAGGTAAATGTCCAGTCAGTCGCTAGATCTGAAGAAAGATTTTTTTTAATAAGTATTTACATTTTTATTTAAAGATATTTCAGAAGGTTCTGGAGAAAAAGTTGTGTGGAATGCACTGTGGAACCGGGCACATGGGTGGCTAGATCTTCTGGGTGCCAGAATCAGGTCTCCAAATACCTATCTCCTTTCTAGCTGGTTGTTACTATAGTACAATTAGAGTTGAAGGTAAAATGCAGAAAGAAATAAGGGGGTTGTATTGCAGAAGACATCTGCAACAAAACTAAGTTAGCGAAGCAAAATGAAGCCTTGCATTCATCTTGCTATCAGTTTTTACCCCGTATTAATCAATTTCTGTTGGGTACAAACTATTAAAAGATATCATACACATCGATAGAATAGACCTATTATTCTGGGGAGAGAGCTCAGTGTGTAAAGTCCAGAGTGACAAATAAAAGCTCTAAATACACAGATTTCCCAAAGCATTTCCACCCCATTAAAGTTCCAGTGTTTGAAACCCCACAGATGTGATAATGGGAGGCTGCTCACAAGCTGAGCCAAATGAAACCCTCAAACTGCTTGGCCAAGGGAGTACTGAAGTCCCACATATCCTTGACCAAAGTGCTTCATGCTGCTTTGGAGTAGTTTTCTCTTGAATTGTATTTCACAGTCTCCTTGAAAGGTGAGATAAGAGCTGGACTTGCTGCAATCAAAGCTGGGAAGAGGTTTTGTTTTTAGCAAACCAGAGCACTTTGAACACTTCCACAGTACGAAGCTTGACATGGGTAATCAAAATTCAAGTGTGATCTTTGCATCTGCTGGGCTAATGTCAAAGCTTATTTCTTTGAGAGTTTACTGGCTTCATTTCTTTAGCCTCTTGGGTTGAGGTGAAGGTATTGGTTTCTAGAAGCTAGTAGCTCAGCACTGGAACACAGACTAGATCAACATTAAGAGAGAACTTACAAGAGGAGTTATTTTAAGGACTTCCCTGCATTTTCATTAGCAGTACCTTGGTTATACAAAAGACAAGTGCATGTGACTGTGTGGATCTTGTAAGTACCTCTAAGTACTCCGTTTTGTGCTGCTGGAAGTAAAGAGCGAGTTCTTTGAGCCCCTTCCATGGCTTCTGGTCAAAACCTGTGTGCCAGTGTTTCGCTTCTCTACACTGCAGTTGGGGGTCGAAAGCTGTTACAGAAAACAAAGCAAAACAGCAGGAGTTTGATATACTCGGGGCCTGTGTGAAAGGTAGTGGGAGGAAGGAACTCGAGATACCCCTGAAATAAGTGGGAGAGGATTTTGAATTAAATGCTAACACAGATTTTACATATTGATTAAACTAAACTCTATTTCTAGTGCTGAGATCTTCCAGCTTATATACTGATTTGAATTTCAGACTTTTCCCTGGTAGGTCATCCCCTGGCCTCCCACCAAGCCCTAGGGTGTGGAGTTTTTTTCCATTTTCAGTGTTGTTCTGTTACTTCTGTCATTCAGTTAAGGCCTTGCAGTTATAGAGGCCTCTGTGCTGGTGCTTGCTGGGCTGTTCACGGCAAATTGTCTTACAACACATTGTTTCTCCGTTTCTCTCTGCTTTGTTCCCTTGAGTATGTGATGTGAGCTTCTATTAGACATAAATTGTGTATCCTGGGGGAGCATAATAGAAAACCACAAAACACCAGTCAATCTGTAAAATTTAAAGCTATGCTTAAGATGTAGGGGGGAGAGGTGGGGATTCATAGAAGAGAACGCTGTGCTGGAGGAGTGAGAGACCTGGGCTGGTGTCAGGAGGTTGCCAATGAAAGGATTGACAAGGCTTTCTCAGCTAGTGTCACTTATGATTGGAATAAGCCATTTAATCTTAAAACCCGTTGAGCTTTGTGTTTCACCTATTGCTATTCACTTATCTACAGTATGGTAATGTATTCATTATGCTTTATATTGCTGTTGAATGCATTGCAATGTGAAGTCAGATTGCAGTATGAAAGCTCACAAACATGCTAGGTTTGCTTTTTCCTTAAACCAGTGCGAAATGAAGCAGGATTTTTCCAATGCTGAACTTTGTGAGCTGGTACCCAAAATGCACAGTCACTGCCTGGTGTATGTCTGGTTTCATTCTTGATCATAAGAAGAGACTGCCCACCTGAGAGAGGGTTGGGCAGCTCAGGCAGCCTGAAAAATTGATCTGAAACAGAAGATGTAGAGAAGCAGCACCTCAAACTTATTTTATTTCCAACTGATTTAAATTTTCTATCAAACGGTAATGATCGCAGTGTTTTCTAGTGGGGATTGACATCTATTTTTCTAAGAATAAAGGGCAAAAATGACATTTGGATTCCAGAAGAGATGTCATTTAGCTATGTCAAAGAAAGTATCGGGGACTCTAATGACCTAGTTTTATGTTAAATCTCTAGGCCATTGCTGAAGTTAGGAGCATAGGGAAAATACATTTCATCTTCAAAGACTTCAAGATGAGGTTTATAACTTTCTTAAAGAGGAAAAAATGAATCCTCTCTGCTGAAAAAAGACAGATAAAGTTTTAGCCCAAGATGGATATTTTTCCCTGAAGGTCTGAAAATTAAACCACCTGCTTTAAATGGGTAGTTTGAAAAAATGCAATGTGCTAAACCACTGTCTTCAATGTGAAAAGAGAGAGGAAGAAAATTGTGTATTTTTACTTCTGTATAGGTCTAAATAAATAAAAAAGACTTTGGATTCTACAAATATCAGATGGACTAGAAATGCTTTCATCTTTTAGTTGGAATCAGAAGCACTCGAAGTATTTGAGGGCAAAGTTGCATTGTTTAGTAGCGCTTTGTGTTTTCCTGCTGTACTATATTAAGACGTTGCATATGAACTATTATTTCACTGTAGGTTTAGTTGAATCGGGTAGCTTTCCTACATATTTTTGTCATTCAGTTGTAGGAAGTGACAGACTGCTCGCAGCTATGTGTGGCCTATCCAGTTGTATCTCAGGTACCCAAACAGGCTCATAATGACTGTATGGGTTGGGGCTTCAGGCCAATCTTTTGTTCCAAGTCTTCTGGAACAAGCTGGATGACTACTTCTTTGTCCTTCACATATTTCTCCACAGCAGACTGCTGTCTCCTTATGTGCTCCAGATCTGGATGGGAAAACCGGCACATGTTCTTCTGCTTTGGCTTTGATTCTGTCTACTAAAAATTCCTTCACCCACACCAACTCATGGAGTTCAGTGAGGCTACCAGAAAGAAATACTGACTTAGCTCTCGAATCAGAAAAAGTACTTCTAGGGCATAGCTATGCATCAAAGCAATCTAGGCATATTGATTGAAGCATAACAGATGGCTTCTGGATGTCACTGCCTCGGAGGGGGGAAGTGGTGATGTGTTGTGCCTCATTGGGCCATACAGACATTCCTCACACTTCACTGGTACTTTAAATTCTTCTGAGTGTTGAATATAAATGAACCTGTTTTGAAGTCATCCTTGTTTTGGAAGAAGCAAAAGCTTTTTTGAAAATTAACTGTTCACGATGGAGGAAATACGCAAATTAACATACATGCTGGTTTTTATATTCTCAAATGCCATTTCTGTTCATGGAATTTGGTGCATCACTCCAATCAGTACTTCAAAGTTTTATGCAGCTGCATCACTTGAAGGATGGAGATGTGATGTGGGGGTGGGGGAGGAGAGGAGAAAAGAAAAAAGGGGATAGGGAGGTGGAGAAGACAGTAATTTTATCTGACATTTTTCAATATATCCATTTTTGTGTTAGTGGCAATTACTCTTCACAAAATGTTGGACCTGAGCAAAAGGAAAAAAGTAATATTTTTGTCTCCTGCTTATTGAATGACTCACAAACAGTCACAGATATGAACTCTAGCACCTTAGCATAGTGGTGGTGTTGGAGCTTTCTGCATAATTCATCATAAAAGAACATGAGGCATTCAGCAGTCAGTGCTCATTCAGAGATGTTCTGCATTACTAGCAGCACTAGTAAATATGCCTTCTCCATACATAATTTAGGGTTTTGAGCAGAGGTAGTTTTATGCTTCATAATAGGCTAGCTTTGATCCCTTAAAATTTGTTTGTTAAACTTAGAGGTTGGGTACAACACAAAGACTTTAAAAATCTCTTTCCTGCATTGCTTGTTTCAACAGTCTTCATTTTCACATCCCGTTAACAAGGTTGAAATTGATTCTGACCCACTTTTGGGGAAATGAGCCTTCCTATAATGGATTTTTTGTGTAAGACTTTTTATTAGCCAATTCCCTCCACACCTAACTTGAAGTAGAGTGAAAATTGGTTTAGAAACCTTAGTACAGTCTATTCTATAATTCTACTTAAAGAATTTATTCTTGTGACCCATAGGAGGAAAATGTAGGTAGACTTTGTGTTCGTGAATCCCTCTTTTAATGCTAGAGACCATGTATAAATGTAAATGAATGTGCTGGAACTCATTGAAGTATGCTGGTTTTGTTTCGTGGGAAAGCTTCACATTAAAATAATCCATATTAAACAAAAATATTCCATCTTTTAAATTCGGTTATGTATCAGGTTAAAAAAAAAATAGTAAGTTTTCAGAAGCTGAAATATTTTATACGTTTTCTTTTCTACCTTGTCTTTACTTTGTTTAGAATTCTTTATACAATATATGAATTTAAACATTATAAAATGGAAAAGGCAGTATTTTAAAACAAAGTAACAGTCTAAAATGCATTTCTGAATGAAAATTCACAGTCACTCTCTAGTGTTTCAAAGACTGTAAAGTTACTTCTTTCTAAACAGAATGTCATCAGAATTGATGCATTTCTGTTTCAGTGCTGGCATACCAGCACTTTCTGATGGAGTTTGTTCTTTCACCTTTCTCCCTGTTGATCCATTTTCCTCTGCACCGTTTCTTTTTTTTTGTTTTTTGTTCTGATTTCCAGTTATCACCATACTTCAACCTATTATCATTCTTTGTTTTTAAAAGCTTTATTCACACCCAAGCTATTTCAGCAAGAAATTTTAGAACTGACTAGTGGTTTTCAGTTTTTCAGCAAATACTAAGATCTGCCCTTAGGAAACTAGGTCTCTTTTATACCTGTCAAGGTAGGCATATTAAAGACCTATTAAAAATTGCTCATTGCTGTTCAGACTTCTTGTCATAATCTTTCTCTCTGGTGTCCTGGTGTTTCCGTCATCTGCAGGTAGTCTGCCCAAAGCAATGATTTAAATACTCTCTCTGTCGGCAGTCCAATCCCGTTGCTCCTTTCTTCTGCCC
The DNA here is from genome assembly GCA_013400335.1 of Eurystomus gularis. NCBI lineage: Eukaryota > Metazoa > Chordata > Aves > Coraciiformes > Coraciidae > Eurystomus > Eurystomus gularis. The sequence continues at coordinate 63,462 of VZZY01010221.1, read as the reverse complement.
ACTACACCAGTTTTCTGACTCTTGCTGCACCAGATTCCATTTCTGTAGCGCTGTCTGCAAGATATCATATCACTTTAGTCTCTCCTTCATTTTTCCTGTGATGTTTTAATGTTCTAAATGTTGATGTTTTTTAATGTAGTGTAGTCTCCTGGATATTTTTTAACAGTGATAACTGAAGCCTACATATACACCAAAAATGCAGGATATAGAATGGGGTAGAACTAGCTCTTTTGTCATCTCTTTGGCTGCTTCTGTAGTCATTAGTCTGTGGATTATCACACACCAGCAAAGTTTTTTGTGGCTTATTAGGAATGTGCTCACTTAGAGGATAGATAGAGCTTTTCTGTCTCATCTTTAATAGCATAACCAAGCTGGGCAGCTCTATGAATGGTAGAAAAATTACCTTCTATTTTTTACCTCCATTTGGTATTTTAACACTTTTGGTCATGTTGAGTCATCTGTAAGTATATGAGGGAGAACAAATAAAAAATTTGCTTTCCTGACTAACTTTCTTGACTGACAGAGCTAGCGAATGTTGCTTGCAGCAGTGAGGGGAGAAGTGTATTAGCTTCTCATTGTAACATCACTCAAGCTGTTGTGGTATCTTTCATTAGATGTTTATGGTTTCTGTAATTCAGGAGCAAAAATTTGATTTAATGTATCTTTTGCAATAATAAATGTATTGGCATTTATTCATATAGGACAATTTTTCTTACTGTGCTCTAGGCAGCAAAAAAGAAATACCCAACTCCCACACACCTCCACTTAAGCTTCAGTTAGGACAGTGGCAGCTCAGAGTTTCTTGATGGCCAGGCCGCACAGCTCACTTCAGAGACAGGAGGAGCCCAGACAAACCTGCTGCTCATGCACAGTAGGTGTGTGCAGAACCTGTTCACAGGCAGCATATTAAGCATTTTCCAGAAGCCTTGCATTAGCTGCACATGAACAGAGCGGCTACTACCCTGCACAGGCTCAGAGGGCTTTCTGCAAGCAGTGGGTTTACTCTACCTTTTGTCCCAGTCTTTTGGAACAGAACTTCTCATATACAAACAAATATGATATTGCTTTGGGGGGCGAGAAGGGTTGCTGGTTTTGTTGATTTTTTATTATTTTTTTTTTCCCTGGGATGTTGTCCTTCTGTATATGAAGCCTGAAGCAATGATATCTGTAACAGAGGTAGTTAGAGCAGTCAACAGCAAGTGAATTTTCTGTATCACTGTACTAGTTCTCAAATATACACCTGCATAGAGCTTTCATGCTTTTCCTGCTCCTGTTGCAGTATCTTAATGGATTCAGTGTGGCTTTTGGAACAAAAGAATCAGAATGCAGCAGAGGTGCAATACACAATTCTCTCTTTCACATTTTCCTTTGTATATCAAGAAGAGAGTTGTTATCTCCTGCTGTCCTGTGACAAGTCTAATGTTTTTCAGTGTTGTGTTTCTTTTGCTTTTTTTTTTATTGAAGCACCAGCTCTTGAAATTGCTGGATTATATAAATTTTTCCATATGGCATTGCATAAAAAATTGGAAATATTTATGCAAATCCCAAATCATAATTTCAGTTGCTTGCTTGCTCTTCTATTTTCATACTCTCTTGGAGCAGGTTCATTTATTTTACACAATTTTTTCTTGATGGTATATTTGGATGGAGCTGTTCTGCCTGTTGTAAAGATTAGATGAATAAAAAAAGTTTTTTTTATGGGCCAGAGCAGATCTACAACAGCTGTATATAAGCAGTTCTTTCTGAAAACATAATCAGGGTCTGGTTTTATTTTGCCTTGCTTTTTTTTCCCCTGCTGCCCCAAAGCAAAGCCATTAAAAGCTGTTTGTACAGAGGGCATCTTCTGAGGACCTGTATATACTCCTAGTAAAGAAAGTTTTTGTGCATGGGGCATGAGATGGACTAGCTATAGCAAATTTATTATTTCAAAAGAATTGCCCAGAAGCAGTGTAAAGAACATTAGAGTCTTTCAGTGGAAAAGGCACTGTAGCAGTGGCTCGTTTGGAGACCATAACAGTTACCTTGTTTTTTATTTCTCAAAACATGGGACAGAATTATGTTTAAGTAAAAGCCAACCAATTATTCTTGGTCTTTTAAAGATGTGAACTTCCAGTGTGAAATGTTATTGTACGTTGTTTCTATAAGTGGGTTTAGTGTAATGTTAAGTGAGAGAACTCTCTGGCTGGGTTTTGAGTCAGATTTTATAAAATCATATTGCACTGTTATTCAGCACTTATTTGCTGTGTATATGTTTGCATAGAAGTTTCTCTTGCACACAGGAAATAACTAGAATGTGATTTGATACCAGTTTTCTTTCTTATGAGTTGATATCAGAGGAGTTCTTCCTAGTCCTCGTGACCTCAGCTGCACTGATTCAGCTGTTTGCCAGCCAGCCTGGGACTGTTGAAACCAAATCATTTCATAGGTTCAGTTCAAGGTCTGGCCAGCCTGACAGTTGAAGCAGTACAGCAGCACACAGGGCGAAGTAAGCAGAACTTGGCAAGGGAAATAAACATCTAGAGAAAAGCAGCAGAGATCTTTTAGAGTCTGCTGCCAATAAAAGAGTAAGGTAGATTTACAGATCCAAGTCTGTCGTACATGAGAAGGACGCTTGACAAAGGGCTTCAAGACAACTGCTTTTGATGGCAGAAAGTATATCTTGTAAATGGAAGAATATGTAAATTAGAGGTGTTTTAATTGTAGATCAAATTGAGAAGATCAAATCCTCTTTTATGCCCCTGAATTTTTTTAGAAGTGGATTATTTTACAGTGGGCTGCATTTCTCCTGACTTTTGACTCATATTGGCATTACTGTGTTGATAAATCCGTTTTCATCAGTGGATATTATTCTGGGAGAACTGAAGAGTGGAAAGTCCAACAAATGCTGTAAGAAAGATTTATAAGTGCATGTAATAGACTGTAATTCCATGGTGCTCAGGAGAACTCACTCAAGCTTTTTATACAATGCATGATGGTAAAAGATGTCTTCATTACAATCATTCTTACTGTTCCTTTTGATTCTCAGAATCGAGCAGAAGGAGCAGCACCTAAAAGTGAGTAAAAAAGTACTTGTAATATCAAGAGGTACAAGCCTATAGAAGAGCTAGTTTTTCACTAGGGGTTTTGAAAGATACTGTTACAGATTTTGGTGTAGCTTCTTGAAAGGGGGATACATAACTACTGAACTTGGGGTAGTTTTTAAAAAGTGATATAGCAATGTCGAAAAGGACAGTAATCTCTATCCCATAACTACCTGGCCCAAAGGGCAGACACGAAAGATACAGAGCGGTGATAGAATTTAGTTTACCTGTATCACTTAGTTGATATGATGTTGTGTTTGTGGTTACGTGAAAAAAGCTCAGGAATCTCAGAAAAACTGATGTTTACAGTGCAGATTGGGGTATGGTGAGGAGATATCTGTGCTTGCTCTAGGTCAGAAACAGAGAAACAGCATAAATGAGCCCTTGTAAGACTTGGTACTCTAGCAGTTAGCTACTTCTCACAGCCTGTTCTAGGAGAAGGCAGTGAGCACTGGACTACAGACTGAAAAAATAATAATAAAAAATATCTAAGTGTGACATGCCTTTAGGCTGAGTATTGACTGAGAAAAGATTTGAATCATAGGCAAAGTCACCTTTTCTGTTATTTCGTGTGCTCTGTGCTCAGAGCACTCTTTTGTGCACTCTTTTAAAACTGGTATGACCTCATCACAGAAAATCCCCACTATGTCATCAGCATCCCTTCCCAAATGGAACAATTTTCAAGTCTTTATATTCTTAGCTAACTACTTCAGAACAAAACCAACTACTCTCTAATGACTGCAGTCAAATGGCTGTACGGCAAACGCATAGATCTGTGGGTATAAAATTTGGACTAACATTGTCTTATAAGCGCTTGCTTGTTTGCTTTGTCAGTGTACATAAACAAGTGCACAGTCTTGAGAATGCAGAAGTCTTGATACTCAAAGGTCCTTGGTGAGGAAGATAAGTTCTCCTCTTAACCTTCCTCTGATATATAGTCTTTCAGGCAGGGATTCCAATTGCCAAGTGGACGAATGCCAAGAAAGAGGTGCTTTGTGCAAACAGAAAGAAAAAAACATTAGTTGAATTTAAGTAGGCAACAAGACTGAGAAATATTCATGTTGCATTTTCTACTGTTTAGGTGTAAAAAATAAATAACAAAGAGCAGCTAGAAAAAAATGAGTTATTTTACTCAGATATAGGACATACTGTCCTTGAAAGTCACTAAAATGATTACATTTGTTCTGAAGACCTAAACACAGGAGCCGATTGTATGCAACATATTTTTAAAACTTACTTAAAAAAAATTTGAAACCTCACGTTTAACTTAGGTTTCTCCCCCTTGAAACACATTCAGTGTATTGCTCTTTCGTTTCTTCATCTGAGAAACACACTCTGCTGTCCAGAAAAAGTCTAGTTGTCTCAATCTGTGCAACAGATGTTAGTCATTGTGTCTCCTCCTGCCCTCCCCTGATATGCAAATCTGGTCTTGGCATTTATTTTTCCCTAATGGGGAAATATATTTCCCTGTTTAGCCTAGTTGTGGTAACAGCTGAGATTAAAAAAACACTCTCTGCAATGAGCTGATAAATCTGTTTTGTGAATTTTATCAGATATTCTCCTCTGTCGTGTAATGAATTACTTACTAAGTGGGAGATTTTTCTTTTTCCAGAGTGTGGGCAAGCCTCTACATTTTCAATATATGAATTTGTAGTATATTTTAAGGCACGCTTGCTTTGTTTGCCTTTTCTTCTTATGACTAAAACCTATCAACACCCAAAACTAATGTAATTAACAACACTTGGTAGAACTGACTGCAGGAAGAATCACGTAAATGTTGCATGTGATTGTGCAACTCACAAATTGCCAGACTGCTAACCTGACAGCTATACAGTAATAGATGCAATTGAGAAATTCTTCTTTTCTTTGCATTTCCCAATTGCAGAACAGCATTTTTGTTAGTCTATCAAGTGTTTCATCCTTTAGGGTGATAAAGGAAACAGCACACCTGGGGTTGCCCCATATGTTCCCTTCACGGATGTTGCTGCCTTTTGCTCCATGAGCCACAGAGAGGGGGCTGCTTATCCTCACTTGCTGAATCGTTTTTCTTCTTCCTGACTCTCACTGAAATAGCCCTTAGTGAACTCAGAGTTTCATTTTTGTATGGGCATGTGAGTACGGCACTGATTCAGGTAATAACCATGTGTAGGTATGTCATCTGAGCTACTGACGCCCATGCTAGCAAGATTAAAGCTTGTTCCAAAGACGCTTGTCATTCAGCAAGGAAACCTTCAACTGCACTGCACTTTTTTTCCTGATATATGGTCACTCCACAACCACTTTCCTTGCTGTGCTTTAAAGATACGTGTGTTGTTAGCAATCCTGCCTTTTAGACAGTAGAAAATAATGTTGGGATTTAATACTGAAAAAACCCAATATTTGTATCAATTTATTACAGAAAATGCAAGCAGTAAGGTAATGTCAATGTGACCAGTAACATAATTTTTGGCTACCCTGAAAATTTGACACAGGTAAACATTTTCTCAACCATGTGCAGAATGGGTGGTGTTCTCTCTTTTCTAGAAGCAACACATTAAAGTCAGCATTTTGTTTGGTACCAAATAACCTTTAGAATAATTCAGTAAATTATGAAATAAAAGGCTTCAACTGAAATATTCTTACAGCCAAGTAGGCATTACTGACATGGACTCACTGATCTAGAAAATTACTTTAATGCACATATCAATATACTTGCTGATTTCTTACGTTTCAGTGAATTTAAAAAAAACCACACCCTGTTATTGCAAAGACCCCTTGTGTTTCCTGTTACAAAATTCACTAAAACTTTTCTGTACTAAAGCAATTATACACCTATTGCAGCTTCTTAGGTTTACCTTTTTTAAAACAAAAATTAATATTTTTTCTTAAGTAGAGCTTTGTTGTAAGAATACAATAATGTTTATATGGATAAATTAACTGAAATCAAAAGACAAAAAAATCAAATTAAACTTGAACCTCATTCCAGATCCAGAAGGAATTCTTTGTGCAACAGGACATGCAAAAATATAATTTTAAGGAACACAGAAAGTTTGTATTGTTGCATTGTCATCTCTGTTGTTGTGAGGAGTTGGAATTACTTCCTAAGAAATATGCAATTTTTCTAATTCAGAATAACGGATGAATAAAGTTATACTATTGGCTTATGGGCCTACATACAGTAGGCTTTTTTTAGTTAAAAAACAAAGATTTCAGTCCAGGTAACATTGAATCTAATGCTACCATTTTACTGACTCTTGCAGAAATTCAGAAGTCAATTCTAACTGATTTCCTAGTTCTGCAGTTGGCTTCACACGTACACCTGTCCTGTCCCTTTTTATGCTTTCTGAGGAGTCAGAATTTAACTGGCTCATGAGAGAGGATTAACAAATGCCTGTATCTAAAAATGTATCTCATGAATGCATAAAGAGAAGGAATGGGAAAATGTTATTTTCTGCTCATTCCATCTCTCATATTAACTCAGCACCTTTAAGAAGAGTAAGGACAAGAATTTCAGACAAATAATGATATTTGAGTTGAAGCTTTTTCTTCATAGATCATTGGAAAGGACAGATCCCATGTTCAATTCTCACAAATAAAAGGGATCCAGAGGTCACAATGAAAGAAGAAACAGTCTAGAATAAAAACTTAAGAGATTTTGAATAAGAGACTCTTCCTTCCATCTACTGTGAAAGTGAGGTCAAGTGATAAAAAAAAATTATTTTCTTTATAGCTATTTTTGAGGGCAGCTAGAGAATTCAAGCATATAATTTCCTTTTAATTAAAGTTAATTTTTTTTTTTTTCTTATATCTAAGTTTCCGTAAGAGTTTCCTTGACACAGTCTGTGCAATCTATTAGGGACATGATGCTAAATGCAACTTGCATTTAGGCACTTTTAAATTTGTATTGGCAGGGAAAAAGAAGTATAACATATGAATGAATCTTTCTAATTTGTATCTGCATATTAATCTAAGGTTCAATAGCACAACAGGAGAAGTATAGGGATACATTTAAAAAAAACAAGTTTAACATTTGGCTATATCTGAGGAGTGCAGCATATGTAAATAACCCTCTTAGAGAGGAGTGGAAAGAAATACCATCAGCATACAGTACCATGCTTAGTGAAGCCACAGCAGCTTTTTCCTGTGTCTGTTGCTACATGGCACACATCCAGATATCTACTGTACTAACATTTGCTCCTGGGAGGTGATGAAGAAAAAAGGGTCCATAAGGTTTCCATTGGCCTAGACAACTGAAACATCTGCTAGATTCATGAGCAGCTTGCTGGCCTAAGTCAGCAGGGAGAACTGCTGCAGAGCAGTACTGCCATATCAATAGATATTTCATAGACCATAGGGAAGGAAAAAGAAAGTCAGTAGAGTAAGTGATTTTATTTCAAAGTACACCAAAGTCTTGTACAGTTTCATATAAAGTGATATTTAAATTGCACAAAATTAAAGCCACATCTACAGCTGATCAGCATGTGAGACTCGTTAGGGAACAGGTACGTGAAAGTATAGCAGGATACAATCTTGATCTTCTAATATCTACTAATAGGAGCAAGTCACATAGATTCCCAGATGAAATTTGAAAAAAATCAGTCACCTTAGAAAATATTCCCTCTACTCAGAAGCTTACAACAGAAGAAGCCACCTCTGTCTTTCTGAAATACGGATAGCATGAAGTTGGTTGTTGGAAGGGAATCAGCCATTTTGTGTCGGGACACACAACAGAGAAAAAGAGCAAGTGTTGAAGCAAGGAGGGTAGAGGACAGAGGAGAACATACATCCTCATTTGGTGTAAACTTCCTTTCATGTCTTTAGTTCAAGCCTGGGTTCTGGCGCCTAAAGGCATACTCTGGCCTAAGCAATTTTGTTGTTTGTAGTTTGGTGCCAGTTAGGCTCAGAAGGGCTACTTGAATTGTATACAGTGGTCATTCTTCTTAGTTTATTGTATAAATTGAAAGGCGGGGGGAGACTCAAGTACTAAGTCAGTGTTAAAACTGTTGTTACATATTGGAACTCTCATTAGCTTAAACAGAGCTGTATTTCAGAGATCTCCTCCATACTGGAAGAGTCAAACATCAAAGAAGGTAAATACTGACGTGGTGGGTGAAATCACCAGTAATTAAAAATTTGTGAACGTACAGGTGTTCACAAGTAGAAAACCTTTTATTAATCATTGAGGATTTTGCTCTGTGAGAATCAGGACCTCCTTCTCCAGGGAATGTTCCCACTTGGCTGGGATGCGTCTCTGTATTGATCAACATAAAATTATTAAGGGAGGGCCTGTTCAGACCAAAACTGCCTGCAGGCACGATATTTCCCACCTTTGAGACAGTACTGCCTTTTAACACACACCCCTCTTCACAATAGTTTTTACAGTAACTATTTTTGTTGTCAAAGGGATTTTATTTGAAAATGTGTTTAATTTGTCCATATTGTGTTACATTGACAGAACTGAAGTGTCTAATTTCTTGATGTTTATCCCCGTTCACCACTACAATATGTTAATCACAACTATTTACAACTGCAGCGTTTCACTGGAAAACACTGGTAATTGGAACAGATAAGTGTAGCACCACATATAGCATCTCTGATCAAAATCTGATTTCTTTCACCTTTGCTTTTTCTTCATTTATATTTGAGGATAACATATCATCTGAAGCAAACTGAACAGTGAAAGTGATGGAAGTCCAGGTAGCAAGGATTTATTTAATGTGGTAGTACAATGACAGGTGATTCTTATTCAGACTTGTTTCTAAATCAAAGCTAGTAAGATCAGTATTTAGATATGCTGCTTTATTCTAGTGAAAATGTACAGTTCGAAGTAAAAAAAGTTAAATTCACAGAAAAAAAAATCGGAGTTTTATTGATTATTATATCACTGTTCTTTTTTGTTCCTCTCCCTGTTTGTATATATATGCGTAAACGTGTACAAGTAATGTGTTTACTTCTTTAACAAGAATAAAAGCTACTGTGTGGCCACATACTAAGGCAAACCTAGAACAGTTTTAAATTTTGCTTTTGTTCAGTTGTTTGATATAGTTAAAAATTACAGCTTCTATTTAAACACAGAAGTTTTACATTGGTGAGCGAGCTTTTGCCAGGCATATTTGTAAATAAGGCTAAGCAGTTCAGTGATAGCGCATTTGGGGATTCCTGAATACTCTTTGACGTTACAAATATTTAAAGCACTAACTGAAGCTGACTTGTATGGCTGTCTCTTCTTCTGTCTTTCAACGTCTCTTTAGGTGAAATTTCAGAAGGTCGTGAGACAAAGCTAAAAGTGAAGGATTTTAAACCTTCATTGTGTTCTGCTCAGATGGAAAAAGTGATTGAACAGGGAACATAGATATACAGACAGACAAAAATAATGTCCTTGCCAGATGGATTACATTCATGTTGGACTTCAAACTTCATTATCTATTTTAAGGATGAGGGAAGAAGGAAACCTGTATTTCTGGAAAGATGCAAAAATATTTTCTTTTATATTGACTCAATAGCTGGAAAGCCTGAGAGAGCATTTTTCCCAATAGATTTGAAATGTTTCAGAGATGGGAGCAAGGTAATTATGAAAGGGGTTGTGGCAAAATGAATAGGAAAAAAATGAATCAAATCTACTTATTTAATTGCATTTTTTCTTGTTGTGTATTTCTCCTTCAGTGGAATGTTTAATTTTTCAAGCAAAGATACTATTTTTCAAAGTATCTTCTCCCAATATTAAGATTATATGCTTTCATATATCCCCAGAATATTTCAAGCCAAGATTTACATGGTGTGGAGTTGTGGGAAAGGCTATGATTAGGCTACTGAAGTATCTGAGAGATCAGCACAGGCTCTGCAAGCAGACAGTTGAGTCTCTGACTTGGATGAAGGGGTAATACATGCAGCCTGTGGAGAGATGCTCACCTGAGACAATGCTAGGCATTACCGACTTGTAAGGGAAACACGGATAACATGAGTTTAGCGTGTAGAATCCAGCAATGGTTGCAAATGTCAGGTGCACAGTTTGACCAGGCAGTGACAGCTGTTAACGCTTAAGAGCTTATACAAGTTCTCAATTCGCAGACAAAATGAAGCATACAGGATTACGGTGAAAACCTGTACATCTGATTTAGGAAGTCTATGGAAAGGATTCATTTACTGCTGTTGGTACCTTAGCTGTTGTCTGTGATGTGCTCCATGTTGAAGGTCTGTATATGATTATTTGTAGTTCTCAGTGGATCCATACTAGTACATTCTGGAAGAACGACTTATACAAAATGATGTGGCCATTTAGCTGTCTATCCATCATATTAAAAACAAAACCAAAAAACCTCTCAAACAAACACGAACCCAAAGCCTGCATTATCCTAGATGGGCTGAATCTCCACCCTAATCCTAAAAAGTCCAAGTACACGTGCAGCGTATTCTCAGAACATCGTCTCTAGGATGATACCTCAATCTAGGACTGAGCAAGGGACTTTGTCTTCTTGTGAACTTTTCTCCGTATGACTGTAGTTTTCTCATTTTTTAACCGTTTGCATTTCAACTGTCCGTGTTAGAGGAGAGCGAAACATCTGCTTGTCACAATTACCAACATTTCAAATGGCATTCTAGAAAGATAAAGTGCTTTTGTGAGCCTGTAATAATTAGCTTTCAGGACATTCTTTAAGTTATGTGTCTGTGTCATCTTTCTAATAATTCTTTCATTGAGAAAGGTAAGATTCTTCTATTTACAATTGTTGCAGAACTGTGGTTAATAATTTTGTATTCTCCCCTACTCCACTTATTTACCTGTGAAACTCCTTCTGGATGGGGCATACTCGAAAGAAGATTATCAGTATATTGCTGTAAACTTTGGGCATTGCTTCATGACACTTTTCCCAGGATTCCTTCCTAGATATTGAAAAGATTTATTGTTAAAAGTATTAAAATATATGTCTACAGACTCACACTGATCTCATTTTAAGTAATTCTTGGGTTTGTGTTTATTTATGTAAAAAGAAATTATGTTAATAATGTGCATTTTAAAGAGTAGACATAGTTTGCATTACATTTAGATAAACATACAAGCCTTTGGATGCTTATTGTCATTTTCTGGATATTTTGAGTGTACAGAACTAGAAAGAAGGCCTTGTGACCACTTCTCCAAAGCAGAACCATGCTGTGTCAGGCTGGAGTGCATCAGAACACTTGTTTTCTTTTAATTTATTTATTTATTTTTTTGTCGTGGTTGGTTGGTTGGGGTTTTTTTGCACTTGTTGAAGTGCAGTGGACTTTGAAAGAGTAAATGGCTGGGTCATACCATCACACTGCCAAGCATTTGTGGCTTGCAATGAGTCATCACATGGAGACAGGATGGAAAATGTTTGAAAACTGTGCTCTGTAGATTGCATTTCATTGCACTTGGCTTTAGAACCATTATAAGTACTTGCGCATGGATTGTTCATATTAGTACATTTTATTCAAATTACACTGACAGTGTATTTTAAATTATATTTTAATATTGCTAAGCAACCACATGATAGTTGTTTGATGTGATGTATAAGTCTAAGTCAGATAGCATCTGTAGCTGCATGGTTTACTTCTAAATTGATAGTAGAGGTGTAAGTCTTCCCGTTATGTTTAGGCTCAGGTAGTTCTAGTGTCCTGTTGTGCAGTAGTATTATATTGGCGTCAAAAAGTTTTGGCATGCATACTGCAGAATTGCTGGCTCACAGATGAGATGTTGGGTGTGGACAACCCTGGTTCCTTACAATCATCTTAGAAAAATCAGCGACATTAATTTCTTCTCATCCTTTTGTAGCCATTTGGGTAAACTGTTCAGATTCATGTGCATATAAATAGAATGGGATCTTTGAATTTGCTTGATTTTGCTTGATTATTCCTTTTGCCTGACTTATGCTATGGAGACTTTCCACAGCTTAAGAGAGAAGCACACAAAGCAGAATATTTTATACTTTTAACTGATTATTTATTGTAGGTAAGCAATTAATGAGAAGACAGAAAGCTGTTCAGACAGAGTGCTGCCTCCAAATCATATGTTGCAGTGTGGTGGTTAATTTTTGATGACCCCAAATCACAGTACTAAGATAGCAGACTGGAGAACTGATTGTATTGACTACTCTTGATGCTGAACTAAAATACTGAATTGTAACAGAGCAAATAGAAGCAGTATAGGCTGACTGGCTACTGTTTTGTCTGTGTGGTGTTTTCTGGAGGAAGGCTTGCATTGGGCAAGATAGGAGCTTTCCTGCATTCTCTACGAAAGTCACTTTTTTTGAGATGGGCTAATATTGCTTGAATGTCATTATATTTCTATTGGAAATATATTTTATAACCTAATTTCACAACCTAAATTTCATATCTTTGTTAGTTTCGTTACTTACTGTAGAAACAACACCATTAACTTGTTTATTTTGATGTGCTCTACATTTCCAAATATAAATTTCAGTTTGACCTTAAACCTCACAAATATTATTTAATTTCTGAAAAAACTGGAGCCCTGTTTTCAATTCTGTAAGTCACATTTGTCCTAACCCTGCCTCTAAGCTGTAGAACACATTCATGCAAACATGAAGTCAAATCCCTGAGCTATAATGCCAGCTTGAGCAACTCCAAGAACGCTGTGTAGTGTGGTTGTTGGTCAGTCCTTAAAGTCTGATAAGTCATGTGTTTACAACTCTTCATTTTCTTCTCTTGTCCAGAACTTCATTTCATTTATTACTCAGAGGAGAAGATTGAACAGGAAGTAATAAATTCTAACATAAAGTTCTTTCAGTAGCACAAATCAACAAAGTACAAAACTGATGTGAAGTTGGTAGTGCCTGATACTGATTTAAACCGATGGAAGTTCTAGACTGACTTTTATGAGAGGTGATCTGCCTTACTTTTTTTGGTCATTTTAACTGCAAGAAGTACCAGTTAGTTTGATGAAATGATTGGATTTGGGGGAGAGGAAAGCACAAGAACTTTGTAGCAAGAGGTAGATTTGATAGGGTTGTATGTGTATGTATATTTGTCTCCAGCTTTATATATCTTTCCCCTGACCCTATTATCTGGGTTTTGTGTAATATTTTTGTGCATTTTCTTCTTGGAGCACTGGTGTGAATGAAGAAAATGCCATTATTCTCATTTTACAGATTAGGAATGAAGATGTGGTAACAAATGAGTTCCAGATCCTCAAACAAGTGAAAGTGCGCAATTGCTTATTCTCCATGTTATAATTGGGTACCTTCCTGCTTTTAGAGAAAAAGGGCTTTACAGTTTGCTGAGGCACAAAGAATTGAACATAGAACTTTAAAGCAGAAAGTGACACAAAGCTTTAAATCATAGTTGTGAGAAGATGAAGTTCACTTTAACTATTTTGGGGGTTGTAACTTCCATCAGGAATTTAGAGTGGTGGAGGTGAATGCCTTTTTCCCCTTTCAAAAGAAAGAAAGAAATAAAATCACTGGACACTCTTTTTCACTCGCAAGCAAATAATATTATGGTGATAGTCTGAAAAGACTTAAAAAATAATCATTTATGTGAGATTTCTAGGAAATAACACTGTTTGTGCATACTTTTTATTTCATTGTCTCTCACACTTTTTCCTGCTTCTCTTTATGGAATAATTGTATTTCAATATGTAATTTTCTCAAATTTATATCTACAATCTCTTTCACTGAAATACAGTTCGAATCAACTGTATCTTGAGTTAGCTGCTGCTGTAGAAACATATGCCTGAAACACGGGAAGTAAAAGAAGGAACAAAGGCATCCTTCTTCTCTATTATTGCCATCTAACATAAGTTCTATAGTCTGTAATCAGCAGCTGTACTGGTATGCTCTCATCCTTTGGATTATTTTAGTAATTGCTTAAACATTTTAAAAAACCCATTGACCTTGAATGCACAGTTGGAGGGTAACAGTTACTTTCTGAGTTTATTTCTTCTCTGTTTCCTAAAACTCTGTCATTCTGTAGTAAGTTTCTGCAGTGTTCTTATTAACTCAATTTTTCTCTGCAAGTGGTTTTGTTACTGGAGCATGTAATAGTTACCAGGGCACACATTTTTTTTTTTCTTCCTTGTTTTGTTTCTTTTTTAAACAATGTTTCTTCAGTGAGCAAACAATTTACAGGACTTTCTCTCCAGGGATAAATTCTAAAAAAAGTGTATGCTATCCAGATATAGGACTAAATTACTGCCATTTAAGACAGCAAGTTAGGAAAGGGCAATCGACCCAAAGACTCTCTGTGTATCAAATTTTGCTCAGGGAAATTTCACTTTCTTTAAAAATGCTGTATGCATACAGTTTAGCATGCAGGCTACATTGTTGTCTTGTCTTAGAGTAAGGCAAAGCAGGTAGTTATGTACCTTGTTAAATCTGTAGTCAATATTTTACCACGCTCTTAAGACTGTTCTTAGAAATTAAATAAAATAATAGGACCAACAACTTCTTCTCTAGTTTCCTCCTTAAAAATTTCCAGGACTCTAACCTTCTATATGGTATCCATGATGAAAAAATAGAGAAGGAGATTCATTGCTATTGAAAAGTTAGAAGAAACATGAGTTGCACAGTGATGGAAACCTCAGTTTATGCCTTCTGAAATGCAGTTCACAGTATCATTTTTCTTTAAATTAGATAAAGACAAACTTGATCTCCTTGGAGAGATGTTTGCATTATTTCATATCTAAATTAAGAGAGAAAGCCAGGAAACTGATTCAGTATATTTAGATGTTTCATGATGCTGGCTTTTGTTTCTAATGTTTCAGTCTTTTGCTAAGAAAGAAGGCCAAAATTAATGTATTCTCCCAACAGATACAAGCTGCTATTTGAATTAATAGTAAGTTGCTTTCCTCCTCACCCAAATATTTGCTCCTTATTTTTTTTCTTTTAGGACCTGATCCTATTGAAATCAATATTAAAAAATCTGATTTTAAAAATAATTTTCTCAAAATTTATTTTTTTTTATTTCCTCTCATACAGTTTTGCATTTTTTATGGGCTCTGGTTCTGGCTGACATCACGCTATAAAGGTAGCAAATAAAAGGCCCATGGCTTTGTGGTTCTATGCAAGACTGTAAAGGATAAATATCTTATATAAGCTTTCTGTATGAGGATGAATACAATTGTTGACTCTATTCTTTCCCTTGCATATGCTGATAAACTTCACTTACCTCATAGGGATGCTGGGCAGGCTTGCAGGGGAAGGTAGAGCCAATGTGCCAAAAGATTGCTAACTTACTGCTGTCACCTCTTGTAGTCTCTCCTGGGGACAGTCCCTCCTCTGCACACCCATTTCTTTTTATAGCTTTTGACATGAGTAGGCAAAGCTTGCTCGCACTCATACAGTGAAACTCTCCTAATTTGTAACATAACTGTTTCCTACCAATACAGACCTCTGCAGAAACAAAAGTGAAGAGAGGGTTATGCTTTGTCAGTGCTTACAGCCACCTAGTCACAGTTATAATTAGCCTGGTAAATTGATTAGAATATATAACCTAATGAGTCTATGATTCTAAGCATGAAATGAAAGTGTTGAACTAGTTAAAGAGCTTTCCTTTTAATTGCAAGAAACCCCCCCCAAAAATGAAGCTAAGTATAAATAAACATGAGATGAATTTAGGAGATTAATTTTTCCAGACTGGACCAAATGATGATAATTATTCTGCATAGTCTTGCTGCATACTGAGAGAAAAATCAGATTTAGAATCTGTAAAAGCAGTTGAGCCATGATTTCTGGGTGAACAACAGAAAACATTTCTTGACAGAAAACAGCTTGTGGCTAATGAGATGTGAGCCTCTCAGTTCTACTGGAAAAGCAGTATTGGTCCTCCACAAAGCACTGCAAAACCAACCTGTGATAGAATTTACTTAAATATAGCTCCATCCAGTCAAAATAGTTGAAATAATTTTGCTAGCAAAGCTTCCTAAAATGATCAGAGGGACTAGGATACAGCAGGGTGACATTGATATCTAGATGCTGCCTTCTTTTTGCAATAGCTTCATTGCTTATTGTAATATATCTTTGTATAACCATGTAGCATTTTCCAATTAAACTTCTTGCTTCCTAGAAGAGAATATGAGGGAATTGTGATGTGGGCAATCAGTACTTTGGGGTTTTTTTTCCCCACTTTTTCATTATTAGCATACTCCAGACAGACAGAAAAATTGTTTGACTTGCATTAAGGTTTGATCGTGGAACAGAATGTAGTTGAATACACTGTAGTGGGTATATATATGCCCGATTGACCTGGCCTTCTGGTGGAGGGTAGAAGTGTCACTACCAACAATTTCTTACGAAGAAAGCAAGCAAGCTGGATGGATAGCAATAAAGTAATAAAAATTTTCATCCACAAACTCAAAAGAAAGCATTTATTTCATCACTGTTCCGACCCCCTCTTCTCCATAAGTATGTTTCTCTCTGTCCCGTATCAGGGCAGTATAGGCTGAAATTAGATGAGAAAAAGTGGAAATGTATATAAAAATGAAAAATATACAAATTGTATCCTTTTTAATGCAATACTTTTACAAGTTGGATAAGCATTATTATTTATGTTACATAGATCAGTTAGCCAAGTCTAGATGAAATGGATTGCCTGAGGTCATGTCAGAAGTCAATGGTACATTTAGGAATGTTTTTTCAAGTATTTGCAAAATCTCAGATTTTGAAATCTGAGATTTCACTTATTTTAATGGGATTGTGTCTGACTCTCATCAGCACCTTTAAAGAAAATACCAATATTAGATTATAAATAAATTTTCTACCTTAACAGAAACTTTTATCATGCTCTGTCAAAAATCATGCTTCATTAGGAATTAGGAGTTTTTTCACTATGTTTTAAAATATATTTATAAATGAATATGTTAGAAATTTAATATTTTCATGACTTCTTAAATGACTTCTTTCATGACTTCCAGTTATGTCTGGAAAAAGGTAACCATAATCTTTTAATTTTTGACTGCTTTAAGGCCTTTGACTTGAAATAGCATGACATCTTGAATAATAACCAAGACTTAGTCAAAACCAGCCTTACAAGCATTAAGTAGATTAGAGCTGTTTGAAAAAATAGGGTGAAAGTGTAATGATAAATAGGAACTCACCATTGAACAGTCACGTTTCTATGCATTTGTCTGCATAGTGAAAAGTGGTTGGTACTGTACAATTTAGATGTTTTTCAGAGTTGGTTTTTAGGAACAATTGTGTGGGAAACAATAGTTGCCAGCAGTGTTTGCAGATGCCACAAAGACTGTGGATACATGAAATAATGAAAAGCACACATCACTGGGCTCAGAGAAAGATAGGTTTCAGTGCAGTGAACCATAGAGATGGACATCTAAGAGCTACATGAGGAGAACTGGAATGGGAGGTTGTCTTTGGAGAGATGTCTGGGAAAAACCACTGGCATCTTGCTAGACCACCAGTCAAACTTTGGTCCCCATCTGACCCTGTGCTCAAGGGGACTCATGTGGGTGTGCAAACAAGAATAGGAAGTGCTGGTAGAGAAGTGCTATCACTTCTGTATTTTTTCCTTCTGCAACTGCTACAGTGGGGTTCCCAGTTCTAGGCTCCACACTTCAGAAAAAAAGATGACAAATTGAAAAGGGCACAGAGAAGAGCCACAGACTAATTAAAGGATTAGAAAAATACCATTTTTACAGAAAGACTTAGGAGCTCAATTTATTTAGATTATCAAAGAGAAGGTTAATGGGTGATATGATCACAGTCTCCAAGTGCCTACAAAAAGAAAGAGGAATTTGATAATAGAGGGCTTTTCAGAGCAGGGAAAAAAATGTAGCAAGAGTCAGTGGATGCTAGGTGCTGCGGTGAGATGTATTCAGACTAGGAGTAAAATCCTGTCTCCTTGTTTAAACAATGATGACCATTGTTCTCTGAAATAAATTACTGAAAACGCCTATTAAGAAATGGGAGTTTAATAACTATATTAAGAACCATTTGTACTAGAGAACCACAGTGGTAGCTTCCAGTTGTTGAAATGATGATGAAAACTTTCTTTTAACATCCTAGACTTGATCAGGCAGAGCCTGTTGGTTTGCCTTCTTATTGAAGGCTCATCATCAAGAAATCTTGATTTAATGGGACTATTCACATGCATCAGAACCAGCTACTCAATGCTATGAGTATGATTTTTTTTTTTTTTTTTTTTTTTTTTTTTTTTTTTTGAAGTGGTAATGTTATCCTAGGCATGAGGGTTTTTCCAAAGCAAGTCCATTAGGGAATGATGTTGTGATTCCAACCAGTGGCCTCCAGCCATGGGTGACTGTAACCGTGGTACCTAAAAGTGGTTGAGGACACCTTGTCTGCATCACCGATGTCCTGGGTTCTTCATCCCACTCAGTGCTTCTATGCTTTGACAGCTTTGCTGGCATGCTTTCTGGGCACATGCTACCTAGCTTTTTAACAGAAATGAGGCCTCTCCCGCAAAATACTCTCAATCCTCCGGTAAATCAGCTATAATATGCAGTGGCATAAAACCGCTTCTTTGACACTTATAATGCTGTGTTAAATGGCGTGATATTGATGCTTTCTATAATGTTCCTCTATTTGGAACAGGCTCTTCCAACCTGCTCCAGTCCTTCCAGCCCCAATGTTCCTACTTGAATAGCCCAAGTATTACAATAAAGTAAATCTCATAAATGTTTCTGTGTCTTAGTTTTCCCATCGCTCGCTAATAATTTTGGTCTTCATTAAGAGGTGTGCAGTATCCATTCTTTTGGTCTTCCTTTTTCTATTTTTCTTTGTTCCACACAGGCTCCCTTCTTTCCACTTGAGGTAGTTTCCAGCTTAACTGGCTCATTTTCTCTGAACCTTTTTCTCTACTACAAGCTTCCTATGAAGCTATGTGCATCCTCTCCAGATCCACACAGCTTCTCTACTGGCAAGGGATAGGATGAATGCTTTGGTTTCACTTTCATATGCTAGGTTAATTCTTGCTTCCAAAACATCAGCACACAGTAGAGTGGCCAGAGAAGAGAAAGTTATTCTGGCCTCTTTCAGATCATGGCATCTTACAGTTTCCATTTAAATGGTTGATCAGAGAAGTTTAGCTGCTAACTATTCTTCTGGTCAAACAAGTCTGTGACTTGACAATCATTAGCAAAAGTTAGACTGAATATACACCGACACCTTTATGGTAAGAACTGTAATATGAGAAAGGGAATACAGGGAGATTCTGGGGAGTTTTCCCAAATCATGCTAATAGGGTCCTAAATCATTGCAGCAGTTGTTTATTAAACTATCCTGGTCGTTAATGTAAATCACAGATTTCACTGTGCTAATCTCTGGTGCTAGGTTCTGTTTAATGCTTCTTGTATGCAAAAACTATTTTAGCCCTCATAGCCTCTTATCCATAACTCATACTTTGGAAGGTTATTTCTTTGGTAAGACGCCTGTAATTTAGTGGAAGTAATAACAGGCTGTGTGCATTTTTCTGGATTTTTAAAATTCTAATTTAAGCGATAAGCAATTTATGCAGTATCTTGAGGTTCCTTGACACATTGGAATTGAAAGAGGAGAAATGGAAGGAAATGACAAATCTTTCTTGTTTTTTTTTTTTCCCCTCTTTGTTTATGATTTTTCACTCATCAAGTATTTCTCAACGTGTGGTTTTCAAGAAGCAGAGTTTGATTAATGAAGTGTCAGATACAGAGGATGTCATGAGAATTTTGGCATTTATTGTTTGCAGCATTTAAATTAGCCATGTTGTTTTCAATATTCCTTGTTTTTTATTTACTGTGTCTGTTATCCTGTTGATAGTAAATGCCCTCTTATAGTAAACATCAGCACATAGTAAATTTTGATCTAGACATCTGCAGGAAGTTGATATTTATACAAAAATTATACCAGTTATTCAGATTTGCATTTTGATGTAAATCCTTTATTTATTTATTTATTTCCTTATTTTAAACCAAGACAGTGGAGAGTTACCTAACTCTAGAGTTACCTAACCTAAACACTAACTGTTTCAGTAACATAGAAGCTTATGTACAAGGCCAAAGGCCATCAAAATTATTTTACATATGGAAATGGACAGCTATCAAAACCTGGCTAGAATTACACTTTTGGCAATTTGGCAGGTCAAATAGAAGCTCAATTGTTAATCTTTTATTTAGTAATTCCTTACTCCAGTCATCTGAAAACCTATATACTAGATAATAGGCTTTTATATAATCATGCCTTCCATATAGAAGGCATGCCTCAGTTTGATGTAGCTGGGAACAACTCTGATGAGAGCGATTAAAATAGGATGTTTCTGTGAAGGCTGTATGCAGGATTTGTGATTCTGTAGTGGTATAACTAGTGGGTATTGTATATATAATTTCCTTGATGTACTTATGACACATCTATGAGCTTGTTCACTGCTGTAGGACTATAGAGAGATTTTTCTCTTCTGACACATCCCACTTGAGTGTCAGTCTTTGCATTATACTTATTATGCTAGCAGCTCTACCTACCCTTGAGTGCTTTTTGTATTAATAGAACCTGCATAAAAGGAGGAGAATAAAGCGGCATATATTTGATTTAAACTATTGGATTGTCTTTCTTTTGCATTGTGTCCTTGAATAAATTAATATATCTCCCAGATAATGATGTGTCTTGCTTATTAAGAACTTTTCTTGCCCCCCCATGTTAAAAATTATTTCCATGTTTTTTACTGTGCTCCCTCATTGTGATACTGTTTGTCAGAATGCGTTGTGCTGTTTGACAAGGGTTGTGTTATTCTCACAATGCATAAACACTTTAGTCTAACTATGCCATTGAAAATGCTTGTGATTCATGAACCTGGTGATACTGCTCCTGTATTGTGTAGAGGTATTTGGAAATCTTCCCAGTGACTTTTCAGCAAGCACTTAATGTGATTCATAATGCTCTAGGATAGAATCACAGATGTGAAAGAGACCACTACATCATCACTTCCATTTTCATATGAGATCAGATTCTATTCCCTCAACAGAGGATGCATCGATTCACACTACATTTGCTCTCCAACAGCTTTCCAAACCTGGCAGGAAAAGCATTGTCCTGAGAGTTCTTTAAAAAGCATAAGAAGAACCAGGGAGTCAAGGCTGCCCTGACCCTCTATTTTAAAAATCCTATGCAAATTTTAATGTTATACTTTCAGTGATGTTTTCAACAGCCATTTAACTATATTGTTTGTACTGAGACATCTATGTAGGTATGTAGCACATGAGCCCTATGCAGAGTCATATCCTAGATGTATGGGTACGTCTGAAGACATAAAATTGCAGAGGATTTCTTTGGAACTAATTAGTATGACTTATAGAGGAGAAACAAGAGGGAGGGGTGCGGGAAAATCCCTGTTTCTTAATTAATCTAGCTGTTTCTCAGATATAGAGAATATATTGCAAATATAATTTTTTCAATTTATTGTATGACCTTACTTTGGTCAGAATAGATCACACTGAATTCAAGTTTTGTTATCTGTGGGAAGCTGCTGCAATATATTAAGTTCTACAACTTAAATCCTTTCTTTTTTTTTTTTTCCCTCTTACTCTCTTCCCTTCTCCATCCCTCCCCTCCCTTCTCAGGCAGTCAAGGGCAGTTTCCACTTACACAGAACGTCACGGTTGTTGAAGGGGGAACAGCAAATTTGACCTGCAGGGTCGATCAAAATGATAACACCTCCCTCCAGTGGTCAAATCCAGCTCAACAGACACTGTACTTCGATGACAAAAAAGGTAAACCGTTTCCTGAACTCATAGTTCTACATCAATTTTTCTAAGAAAGAAATGTTTAAAACCATTTCCCTGTAATATTTTAATGTGAAAATATTTGCTAAGAATAAATGTTTGCATCTATAATTACTGTATAATCCTTTTTGAAGGGGGGCTCATTTAAGTACTGTCTTGTGTTTTAAATTGTGTTTTATTATAAACGGAAAAGAATAATATTTGAAGTTCTTATTACAAGCCAATTTGGAGAACATTGTTGCAAAATATCTTGGAAGAGCGTTTATGGGTTGTTAGAGACTGGCAACAGAAGTAGTCCATAAATCTTGTGACTTGCCTTTATTTGTGTGTGTGTGTGTGTGTGTGTATGCATATATATTGTATATGTATTTATATATATATGTGTATAATCCCACTATTTGCTTCAGGTGTGCTGGAGTTTGGTTGTTAGTGCAATACACAGTTGCTGTGGTAGGTCTTCTTAACAGCTAATAAAAATACTCATTTGTAGTGCCTTGATTTTTCCAATTATACCATGCATAGGTTTTTAAAGTTTAGTTAAATTAAAGGGGAAAAAAGGACAGAAACATGTCCAAAGGGTGTTATCACTGCAGTAGGATGTATTTCTAAGACATTTATCTTAATCTGAAATGAAAAAGCATTACATTTTACCTAATAGAAGATTATATTAGGTTCTTTAAATAAATTAAAACTAAAGTTATGAGGAATAAATTCATCACTTGGCTTAAAAAATTCAAAAGCTTTAGCATTGTTTTGAGCAGTACAGAACTTCAACACTACTTTTTACTTAATTCTATTGCTGAATTTATTCTGAAAGGTGCTGCATACTCTAGAACATATTTTAACAAGTGCAGTTATTCCTCTGCTTAAAATTAAAGAAGTGCTGTCCAAATGCTTTGCTGAATGATTACAAGATTTTAAAACACCTTGTAGAACTGAAAATGCTTTGTGGATCTATGCACTTCAATAAAAGTAGAGTCTAAAACCTGTCATTTTATACCTGCAGAAGCTGCAATCAAAATATGTTTTTTTGCTATTAATATAATAGCTGAATAGAATCTCTTGATGGTGTTGAAGTGGTTCCTTTCTCTTTTATCTAATTTCCTGTAGCGTGTAATCATTTGATTTGCAATTTCTTTGAAATTGTAAGTACCTTTTGAATGTAGGATTGAAGATGAGAGGTTTATAAGGTGCAAATTTTTGAGCTGTAAGTCTAGTTCTGTAACTTTTACCCATATGGGCCCCTTTATTTTAGCTGTAATCGTTAGTGATTTGAGACAGGTAAATAATGTCTGCAAAACTAAAAGCAGAGAAAACTTGTATGTTGATAGAGCACATCAATACTCCCCAAATCTATATATTTTATAAAATAAGTAACATTTTAAAGGATGCTGAGAAGGACACAGGAGAACTGCAAATACATTAATTTGAACTTTGCAGCCATTTCGGTAGGAATTGAATTTTCTGTGTACTTTAGCTAAATCTGTACTTTTACAACAAAGAGTTGAAATTTATATTACTTTTTAATATAATTAATTGAGGCAACAGAATTTGAATGGCATGCAGCATAGTAAGTACTGAGAAGCTATTTATATTCCCCACAGGAAATGTGAGGAGCTGAAGTGTGTTAATTTAAAGGACCACACTCTTTATTGAACTTTAAGCTTGTCGCAAGACTTCAAGGAATACTTGATGATTCATTTTATGGAGGCATTACTATGCGTCTGTTACACAGGAAAATGTCTTGATGTGGTCAAGAAAAACTTTTTGTTTAATCAGAGATATTTAGTCTTTCTTACATTGGCAAAGCTCGAGTGTACCGAGGGGAGTGAGCAATGCATCCAAGTCTTTCATTTCTGAAAATGAAGTTAGAGGTTTCACTGGCATTTTTTTTCCATGTGTATAGGTATGTGTTCTTGTAAGTAAGAATGAGATTTCTTTTACATGCTTTTGATGTTTGCGTTGTTGAGCCAAAATGAGACATATTTATGGCTGTGCTATCTTGATGATTTTCTCAGTAAATGATGGCAAGCATAACTGTAAAGGCTTCCTCTTTTTCCTATCTTCTTTTTTTTTTCTTCTTTTCTTTTCCTTTCCCACTTCTCCCAACCAGGCATACAATTTGGCTATTAAAAGCAGCTTTCTACTGGATCCAGTCATTTTATTTAATTTATTGAGAGCAGTGCCTCAGACAGAATCTTTTCAAACCTATCTCTTAACGATAGCCAAAACTAACCTTCAGATGTTACTTCTCCCTCCAACACCATGAAAATTTCTGCTTAATAGCTATATTTCTCAAACTCTGAAAATTCATGAAAACTATTGCATAGGTGCAAAATAAACAGTGCTGTAGGGTTAAGTTTTCTGTAGGAAACAGAATCTTAGAAGAGGAGCACCACCAGTAGCTTTGTATCCATCAGAGCTGAGTAACTGTGGATGCTACCATGTTCAGAACCAAACCTGATTTGCATGCCTTTAACTTTACTTCCCTTCAGTGAATTATTTTCTATATATGTAATTGTAGGAATGACACACATAGAAATGACAGTTTTCAGGAAATCTTCCTATTGATTGTTCTATATTTTAATATTTATGACAGAGCCATGTAGTATAATGAAGGAAGGCAGTTAAGTATCAAAAGAAGGTCTGAACTGCAGCAGAAGATGAGAGAGATAACTGTCAGCATATGGCGGAACAGGTGCCAAAATAAAACAATTGTCCATGCAGTGAAAAGCCCTCCACCTCTAGATTGTACATGGTGGGACTCCTTTCATGTTCACACTTTTTTCTAGAGCAAGTTGGTTCCCCCATCTTGTAAACACGTTTTCTGACCAAAATCAAAGTTACCACAGGCCAGGAAAAACAGAGTTGCTTTGTCACATGGCGGGAATGTCTGCTTCCCAGTCCTGTGCCTTTCAACAAAGGGTTTATTATTAATCTCCATTTTATTCAAAGTGTATGACATATATTATGAAAAGCATGTTAATGTAATTTTGCCTTCTCCTGAACTGTGATGTAATTACTGACATTGAAGTTAGGAGTCATAGCCTTCCTTTTTTTTTTTTTTTTGTTTTAGGTATTCTAAATAAGTATGAGCCAAATATACTACACCAAAGCTACACTGTTGAAATTATTCTTGTGGTTCACATACTGTCATGGCCATGTCTTTTTAAGTACGGATTTTGCTCAGTTAGGAGGATTTTGTGGCTGGTAGAGAACACTTGCTCCCCCACCCTCCGAGCAATTTAATATTTATGAAGGAGACAAGAACTATTTTTAATTTGAGACATTTTTGGCACCTAGCCTATACAGTCTTATGAAGATACAGATAGAAAATGAGTAGAGTTTTGTTTCAGAAAGGGTAATGCTATAAATTTAGTGAGTATGAAACCACGGTTCAGAGTGTGTTTCCAAGTCCTCATCACTTGCAGTAGCTGATTTGGTTTTTGTTGTAAATTTAGGCCTAAAATGTGTTTGGCTCATTGTAGTGATGGGAATTGAAAGAGGAAAGAAATCCTACTTTCTTATAGGAAAATAAGTTACAGCTTTATTTTATTAGCTAAGCAAGGTAAAACAGTTGTTCCCCATCAACTCTTATTTTGACACTTAGATGTTTTGACACACTTATATGTTAAAGCTGGAACTAACTTTGTCTTCATTATTATTTTAGCACACTGTAGCTAAAATATGTGCAAATACAAATGTTTGATCTTGTGTATTTGGTCTCACTGATGACCTCTCTCCTTCAGCATGCTGTCCCTCTTGTACTTTCTGGTACTTCTTTTCTTCTGGTTCCTTTACCTTGTAACTTCAAGGACATTAGGTATCAATTTAATTTTTAACTCTTCCTCTTTCATTTGAAGCATAAAATCTTTACCTGAGAGTAAAAAATAGTTGCATAAATGGTCCTAAATTTTAATAGGCTTAACAACCTTACCAAGCCACCCCTCAATTTCCCATCCCCAAAAAAGAATTTTAAAGATTATGTCGTCCTGGAAAAAATGAATTCATAGCTAACCCTAAGCAAGTTCATATTCTTTGGAAACAAATGCAAATTGCATTCTGCACATGAAATGAGTTTTTCCCTACACAATTTTCAATTAAAATGAATAATTGCCATAGAAACCTCCGTATCACTTTATGCACCCAAGTACCTATAATTATATAGCTGCTTTTGGAAGAAGCACAATGTGCAATAATGTAG
This sequence comes from Eurystomus gularis, assembly GCA_013400335.1. Lineage (NCBI taxonomy): Eukaryota > Metazoa > Chordata > Aves > Coraciiformes > Coraciidae > Eurystomus > Eurystomus gularis. The sequence goes on along the minus strand of VZZY01010221.1, from coordinate 37,502 downwards.
AACTGGCAGATAGGATTTTAAAATAAAACAGGTTATTTTATTTTATCTCCACTGGTGGTACTTCTTAAGGATTTTGGGTGGGCAATAAACACAGAGAGACATAAATGTGAATGCAGATGTATAACAAAAAGGGTATAGCATGGAAACACAGAGATAGTTAATAAAGAGAAGACTGAAAAGAACCTTCATTCAGCTTGCTATAGCAGCCGTCTTCTTATATTCCCTTTTGGTAGGAGGGAATATGGAACAGGATATGGAGTTATAAATGAGATGTATACAGGTGAACGATGGCTGTTGATGTCAAAGGTGTTTAATCTCATCAATATCAAAAAAATCTTCAGGCTATGAAGAGGAAGAGAAATGGCACGCGGTGTATACATACCTAACAGTTTTGCTCAGTCAGGAAAGTTCAAGTGTAAAATACCTGCTTTTCACCTTAACAGGGAAGTTTGCAGGTCTGGTGATAGTAAAACAAGTGCTGTGTTGACACTGATCATGATAAATTTGCCACAAACTGACATGCCAGATTTTGACGAGACGCGTGGCTGATGCTAATCACAGATGGGTACATGTCCCTTGTGCTTTCATCAAATAGGATCACTTTCATGTCTTACTAAAAAATTAGAAAGCATATTTCAACCCCAGGATTATTCATCCTTCAGCTGCAGAATATGTTTCTTTATATGACCTTTGATTTTTTACATGTAGGAGTACTTGGCATTTATGTAACTCCCTATCATCTTGAAAGCTTTCAAAGATACTGGTGCACTAGGCAGGGGTTATGAGAGGGCACTGTACTAGCAAAGCTCCCAAGAGCTTCCCTTATAGGCACACTGCCTCAGGTGAGCCTGTGGAAACATGTTTGGGTATAGCTGCTGCCCATAAGTTTCTGTATTTGCCCCCTCTCTGGGGGTGGCAGTATTATTTGTGGCTGTATTTAGAGACGGGACAAGTCTCTAATTAAAACATCATGCCTTTTGGCATACCTAGCTGTACTATCAACTCCATGAAAACAAGTCCTAATGTTTTTCTTTCTCAATATAAAGATATTTACAGGGAGACTCTGAAATTCACAGTACACAAGGTATGGGATTTTAATTACAGTGTCATGTATGTCAGTTTAGGAGGTTTCATTAGTGCAAAGAACTTTAATTTGTACTGTAACACTATCAAAACTAAATGATGATGGAATTATCACACAAAAAGCTAGCATTTTCCGGTATGAAAATCCAGTGTCTCTGATGTTGTAGACCTACAACTCCTTCCTAGTTAGCTGTATTTACCCTTTGACTTGTTTTGTGGAAGCCAGACTCCAGATACTGAATTTAAGCATAAACCCGGTTTACACCATTCTGTGGTGATTCAGCCTCAGGCTCTTATCTACATAAACAAGCAGAGGCACTTGTGGGTTACAAAAATCATTTGAGAATATTTCTGATTGGGAGGAAGTGGTGAACTTTGTTCCTGTGGGACATTTAATGATTCTAGGAAGCATGTGAGTTTAAGATGTAAGTATACATGTAGACAAACAATCCTCAGATGGAAGGAATAGACTTGTACAAAATGAAAGTCAGAAAAGGAAAGAAAATAATGGGTTTTTTTGCAATAGAAAGGAAAATAGGAAATACGTGCTTTAGTGTAGTTATGCAGACCGGGAGGCAGACAGGTTGTATGGTTGGGAAGACTGAGAGCATTAGCATTTAAGTATTGTAAAATCAGGTCTCAATGATGAATGAACTTGTGTCTCCACCTTCACACGCTCTCTTTCCTATTACATAACTGAGTGGAGATGGTATCAGATAGTAGATGATGACCAAGCTTAAATCCATTCTAAGGTATGCATATAAATTAGAGATTTGCTATTACTTAGAGTTTAATAGAACCTTTCAATGAGATCATATCTTGTAGTAAACCTCTGAGGCAGCATGAAAAGCAATGGGAAAAATGCAGAAAACTGTACAGACAAATGCTGAAGTATGACTTTACAGCTGGAAAAGTTGGAGGGAAGGTATACAGGGGGACAGGATTTTATTTTATTTTATTTTATTTTTTCTCCCTGAGCTGAGTAGCACTAGCCTGTAAATGCCTTAAGGAAAAAGTTGTAGGAGATAGAAATCTGGTTTTCACAGAGAGCTTTCCATATAGATCTTTTAAAATAGTTCTTCCAAGATCTGTAGTTAAGTTTAATTTTTTGTGTCGGTCAGATCTGTTATTTTACAGTTATGCTACATGACTATTAGTAACCGTTTGGCCAGCTCTTATCTTTCCTTGAGGCCCATGGTGTGACATATGGGGATGGATAACCTGGATTAAGTCTTTCAGCTGTAATTTTGTTCCTTACTAGTGGGTTCTTACAGTCATTCACTCCCCTGCAGTGGGGCAGGGGAGATAATCAGAAGGGCAAACCAAGAAAAACTCATGGATCAAGGTTAAGGCAGTTTAATAAGTGAAGGAAATAGGAAGAAAAAAAATTGAGATGGAAAGGCAATCACTCACCCCTTGCCACCAGTGCAATGATGCCTAGCTGAGCAATCCCTACCTGGAGTAAGCAACTCCCAGGTTTTATTGCTGAGCACAGTGCCATACAGTGTGGAATATGCCTTTGGTTAGTTGAGGTCAGCTGTCCTGAATGTGTCCCCTCCCAGCTGCTTGGCCACTCTAGCCTACTCGCTGGCAATGCGGAGTGAGAAACAGGGAAGGCCTTGATACTGTGCAAGCACTGCTCAGCAATAGCCATCACACTGGTGCATTATCCGCCCTGTTTTGGTCATGAATCTGAAACACAGCACCATGTGGGCTGCTATGAAGGAAATTAATTCCATCCCAACCAGACCCAGTACTGGACCTGTGAGCCATGGGTAAGAAATGAGCTTAAATGATTTTGGATAGTAGTTCCTGAGTTCCTGGAGGAAAACAAGTTGTCTTAGAGCTTTCAAGATCAAGAAGTGTCTCACTAGATCCTTAAAAACAAAGGTTTCAAAAAGAAAGGCAGATTGTGTGTGTTCATGCATCTTAAAAAAAGTAATGTGATAAAAGAGACCAGGAGTCTGTTAATATATCTTGACAGTTATTGTCTGTATGAATATGAAAATTACATTTTAAAAATGTATTACAATGCATTAGAATATTATTTCATTGCAATAAATTAGCAGAACTACTCCCACTTACAGCATTTGTTTTTCATTTCTTTAGCAGTATTAAGGGAGTAAATGAGCGTATTGTAGATATGGTTAGAAAGTGTAGGAGTTTGCATTATATTGTGCTGAAGTGTGGTACGTGCAGAAATTAAGTTTGCTAGCACTCAAGCTAAATGGAGAATGAAGCTGATACATTGGAATATGATGAAGTGAAGCAGTAGTTGTGATGACACTGCTAAGATTACTCTGTTATGAAGTTTTGTGATACTCAGGTTGGTAGCTATTTCTTTTCAAATGGCAAAGAATTGACTAAGGAGTGAGAAATCTTTAGGGGGTGGGTGGAGGTGAGGTTCAAAAATAAAAAGTGGAAAGAGTGATTTCATATACCCGGCCTCTCTGCACTAGCTGTTTGCATGGATGAGCAAAAGTTCCTGGGGTTTCTGAAGAAAATGGACCTATTGCATTAAATTGTGAACCCATTGTTTTCTTCCAGACATGTCTTAGGGCAAATGATAGCAAAGAACAATTTAAGTGCAGAAAAGGACAAGTGGGAGAATACACTCATGGTGGTAGGCGATAGATCCAGGAATAGTAGAGCTCAACACTGTACATCATAAGGAACATGACAGTAGTCGGAAAAAGACATTTTGGTTTTAATCAGTAATACGGTGAACAGTGTTCCTTGGGGAAAGTCAGGGGGTTTTTTTAAGAAACTAGGTGACAGGCAAGAGTGCTGCTTGTTATATCCCAGCATATTCAGTACAGTAGAGTCATAGGGATGAAAGAATTACCAAATGGGCTGGACTTGAATATTTTGACATATAAGTGATTGTTATTCCAAGAAAACATAACTTTGGAGAATAGGAAGAACTAACTTTGCAAAAAATATCTCATATTTGAAGAGCTGGTGAAAATTATGCTTCTAAAAGGAAAACAGCAGCAGTGTAAAAAGTTGAAGTGCAAGTATTTAGAAATGGCATATCACAATATAAAGAAACAGACAATGCTTTAGGATAAAAGCATAAAAATAAAGCATAAACCCCTGAAAACATGGCAATATCTGCATGGTACAGTGCCACAAAGAGACATCTGAGCTAGGACTTAAGCTAGCTAGGATGTTGCATGCAGGTCTGTCCAGCTTCCACAAAGATTCTCCAAGCAAATTAGGTCAGCTAAAAAGAAGAACCTTTTTAGCATGGTTTATAAACATGGATGTAGCTTTAACACATTTAAAATCTAAGGTTCTGCAACACACTGGCTGGTGATACTGGAAACAATCAATTGAAAGCTAACTTTGAAACAGAAGCTGAAATTGAATGCAATATAATCACAGCAGCCCTAGACTAACAGCAGGTGGTACAGTCACTGCCATTCCAGCTGCTTTTAGAAGGGTTAAAGTGGAGATTAACAATCAGTCAGTAAATGCTGAAGGAATAAAAACACAGCAGGTCAAGGAGAAATGTAGTCCAGAAAAGTGATTCAACAACATATTTTTAGAGAATTGCCCAACTGGATGGAAAACAACTCCAGAGGATATGACTGAAGGACGGTGACAACTCTGTAGGAAAATAGTAATGGAATAGGAAAAGCCTCTTCTATTAGCATGATACAGAACTCCCTGTCTGGATTAACTAGACCTTAGATGACCCACCCCAGAAGCCAGTTTAATAACATAGTTATACCTGTGGACTTCAGCCCTCTGCCTCCTGAAGTTGCAGCTTCTCTGAGAAAATGGAGGCTTGTCAGATTGTGTGAGCTTTTCCACATTGCTCCGTCAATTATGGTAGAGAAGTCCCAAAGCTACCTGTGATCCAAGATTGCAAGTCCCCCAGTACTGGACCTGTCAGGGCTTAGGAGTTTGTTGGCTAGGGGAGATAAATTCTCTCTGAGCTAGAGCTAACTGGCACACAGTGAGAGTGAATGTCTCTGCAGCATGCTTTCCTTCAGTTCTATTTTCATGCTTAGCAAGGGTGAAGATGGCTTGGGTCTTTATTCACTGGTAGCATGGATTTGCTTTTCTTTAACATGAAAATGGAGAAGATACTACTAAAGGCTCACTTTCAGCATCTCTGTATACCACAGGAAGACTTAATAGTAAAAGATTGGACTTCTTAATGTTTAAAGACTGTAGTAAAGCAGAATACCTATTTTTTCAGTCACCCTGAAATGTAAGCCCTTTATGACTGCCACCACGTAATTAATATAAAGGAATGAAATAAAAAATCCTGATTTTGTTTAGGGTCAGGAGCTGCCTATAAAAAAAACCCCAAACAAACACCAAAACAAACAAATTATTAAAAATCCTTATGATATGACTATTGAAACAAATTTATTAAAGATGTGAACTAAATGTAACTGATTTTTTTAATATCTCCCATATATAACAGCCACACCTTGTCATGTGAATACAAATCCCACTGTATCACCAAAACTAGAATACTTTATTTAAATTTCCATTGGCAGTGTAAAACAAATTAAAGGCAGAGTTTACCAGATCTAACATCAGATGTTATTAAGCCAATCTAAAAGCTAGATATTCGTTTATAGGAGGATCACACTATTAAGGTCGGGTAAGCTTAGGATTTTAATATATCCAAAGATTTAAATAGAGGCAGTAAATGTACCCTTTCATAGTGTACTGGACCTAAAAATATTACTATTTTCAGTTTTTGAGGTGGAAGTGAAGGATCTGCCATTATTAGAAGTGCTCATTTCTCCACTCCCTTTCTGTAGAAACTTATTTAAGGAGCTTCCCCTCATGATTGTTTCAGCACAGAAAGTGTAACAAATCATCATGTCCTGGATCTTTAAGGATCTGTGTGCAGAAAAGTAATTGCTGATGAGCTGCTGATACGGGGTGAAAATCCTCAATAACTCAGTGAGAGACTGTGTGATGTTCTGCTGTGAGCCAAAGAAAATAACTTTAAATTGAACAGAAACAAGAACTGAATCAACCTGAATGAGATTACTTTCAGAGGTATGTACTCTGGGTAAAAGGAGCTTGAGGAAAAGCAAGAACCAAAAGGCAGTTGTGTAAACAGAGAAGAAAACAACCAAAAAACCAAACCAGTAGCATGCAGAGAGTTCAAGGTGTGTTAACAAATGTTAAAATAAGTAATTATAAAACTATGCCTATAACAGCTAATCTACAGTAACTGACTGATAATTATTGTTATCTATATATTAATTGTCAAATATTAATAGGTTTTCAGACTATTCCTTAAAGAATTTAAAATAATTGCAAGACAGCAAAAATAATTGCTTCTGATATTTAAAATAAAATCAAGATGTAAGTTAAGTGTTTAGAATCTAACAGAAGTATTTTGTGAAAGGAAAAGACAGATATGAATTTCCATTGTGGAGTCTGAGAAGCAAAAAACCATTTTTGTATGTGGCAGCTGTATTAAGACTGGGGCTGCATCCCAGATGCTGTCCAGTTCAGTGAGATATGGACAAACTGTTGGAACAACCGTTATCTTTTCCTTCCTAGAACTTCAACTTAGCTTTTGAAGCAAAGGCCCATTGATCAGTCTGATCAAACATTTTAAATGTAACCTGTCACAGCTATTATTGTTTTATTTCTGTCTGTAGCTTTATTGTCCAGTAGCAGCCTAAGAGAATAATGCCATGCAACTACACTGACAGTTCAAATACATGTTAAATGGAAACAAAACCAACTTAAATAGAATTTCTCATAATCTAAAATAACATACAGAGGAAAAAATACAATGCCGTCTTACTAGATCATTCTTCTCATACAGATTATCTGGTTGTGGTTCAGTTTATGCCTGTGAGCAAAAGCTTGATTTATAAAATGTGCATTGCAATGTACAATCTTAGCACCTGTGTATTCATTTTTCTTCATACAGGGCATATTTTCCCTTCTGATACTCTTCAGATTTTGTAGTCAATTTTGCAGCCTAAAACTAAAGTGAGTGCCATCTGTATTTTTCCTATCTTGAATTAAATTATCATGTATCTCAGTGCACATCCCATCATTTCCATTTTAATACTATTGTTGTGCTGCTTCTTAAGACAGTTAAAAAAAACCTGTCTGAATTGAACCATGTTGAACCATGCCAAACTTGATTGGACTTGCATGAAACTGTATATAATATGGATAACTATTACACAGAATTAGTACTTATAATACTTGCAAATAACACAAATAAGTGCAGACAATACTTAAAATCTGCCTTATTCAAAGGAAGAAAAAATTCCAATGACTTCAATGGGAAAAAGTTCAGTGATTCATAGCGTATGATTGTGGGGATAGAATATTGCCCTTAAATCCTTTTTACTTCAGTTATAGATAGAATAAGTTGTAACAGCCACTGAAACAGTAGAAAATGAACAGTTACACTGTTTATATGAGAATCAAACAGTTTTGGTTTTCCTTGCTGTTCGAGCAATTGAGTGGTAAGCAAACTTAAAAATTGTTGTCATATTAAAAATATATATGAATAATTCAGTATCTTAATTGTCAAAGGCTGGTAAGGAGCATCACAGAACAGTTGCATTCCATTTCTTTTAACAGCATGATAGAAAGTTTTTGTACACAATTAATGCAATGATTATCTGAAAATGAGGGATAGGGTCTGAGAAGTAAAGAATTGCCTCTATTGAGTTGAACCATGGGGAATTTCTGGAAGATTTACAGTTGTATTGGCTCATTGCTTAATCAGATGGCAGAAAGATATTCTCGGTAGGTATTCCTTTCTTTAATGAAAGAGGCGATTAACCCATGCCAAACGCTATCTTGAAAGACTTTTTTTCTCCAACTACCTAGCGAAATTTTATTTAATCCCCATTTTGGTACTCTACAGATGCACAGTATGTTCTGCTGATACACTTGATAAAAGACATTTTTGATAATTTTTAATTTTGAAGAGTAAATGTTTATCATTGTTACATCTTGTGAGAAAACCAGAAGCAGCATGAAAACGGCATAAGACAGCTGAGCTCTTGGAAAGTATAGTCACAGCACTTTAAATGCTCCTGTCTCCAGTTGTCTATCCTGCCCCGCTGCCAGATGTTAGTTAAAGGCATTGTGAAAGTTGCAGCAGAAGGAAATTTGCTCTTTGCCCTTACAGGAAAATTTGCAGCTGATTGTGGAAAACTTCCTTCTGATTCTGTTCCTTTGTTCTGATTCTGTTATGGGCGTGGTAATTGCTAGTGCTGGAAATGGACTCCAAGGCTGTTTCTTAAACCACCACTAATTCCATCAAATCACTTATGCCACAACTCTTAAACTGCTGCAGAATATCCCTCTTCTGCAATCCTCTGGTCTGCCTGGGGAACTCTCCTGACACTTCTGATCCACTGGAAAAGTAGAAATATCAACTTGAAAAGTCAGATTTGTATCTGCATTAGTCAGAGCTTTCTTAGCAACGGACACACATACGGATTTTTTTCGCTTTGCAGATAAGCCAGGATTGCGAATGGGTAATTTTTCAGACCTGTTGAAGGCTTCAATTTCCCCTTATTAATATGAAAAAAAAATGCTTATTGTTTTCTTTCTCAAAATGTACAGCACTTTGATGCTGCCTGGTAATTTTTTTTATTAATTTCATATGGCTGTCTTCCTGCAGATGAGCATCTGTTAGCATGGGGCCAGGGGGGGACCGTGGAAGAGAGAGCTTATTCCTTCTTTCTTTGTTGCAGTGTTCAGTTTCGTACTGGCATTGTTCTTGGACTCTACTGCAAGGATCACAGTAGGACTGAAGCAAGTAGGAGACTTGAAATCATGCAACCTGCTGTTGCTCTGAGTCAGGATGCCCAGCACAGTCTGTGTTCTCATTAGAATGCCTGTGTTAGCCTCTTTTAACTAGTTCTAAGTAAAGCATTTGGGAAACTTCATGGGCTCCAGTTTCTTGTAGCTGCCAAGGATCCTCCCTATGCATTTTGCAGATAAATTGGTTGCTTACCAGTCATAGTACACATTATGTCATAAACAAGCTATCCTACTTCAGAACTTAACTAGAGCGAGATCTGTACTTGCTGTTTTGAAGGAAACATCACCATTTTAATATTCGTCTTTTCAAAATACAACATCAAGTATTGAACTTGATTTGGGGGGAGAGAAATTGCCTGATAGAAAGAAAAGTTGGGTTTTTTTAAATTAAAAAAAGTGTTTATTTCAGTTCAGCTTTGAACTGAACAGAACAATTGGAAACTTGTTCTAACATGAAAATATTCCATTTCCATCCTATCACCACAATTAATTTTTCTTTTAAAATAGAAAGTAAAAAATGAGACGTGTGGTATGTTGGAGCAGTGGAAAGGTCTACTTTAAGGATCAGGTTCATATATGTAAGTGTTGACCTAAAACTCTGAATTTTAGTCCCTCAGGAAATAGGAGCAAGACATGAATCTTGGTACCACAGAGCAAAACACCACCAGAATAACCCATTTCTTAGACCGGCTGTTCCTCACAAGCATTACATTACTATCAGAGCAACATTCGGTTCTTGCAGAGGGTGAGATGAAGCTGCTGGGTTTGAGCTGCACTCAGTACCCTGCTCCATCACAGATCCATTGAGGGCCAGGGCATGCCTCTGAATTCCTGTCTGTAGATAGTGAAAGAATAGCATTACAAGGTAATGTGTTGCTAAACAGCGTAACCTTATGTTGTGAAAACGTTGGACAGCAGTATAGGGGGATAATTTCAGATTCCTTTTGTGTTATTTTGTTGTGGGATTTGTTCCTGGTACAACCAGAAGAATAAAAGATGGCTGCTGCTGCTGCTTCTTCACTGGAGCATCTTAAGGGTTTTTTCTGCTTATTTTCAGAAAGAAAGCAGCACCAATAGGGACAATGAAAGGTACTGTTTACAAGACCTTTAACCATTTCTTTCTGTGCTCATTAGAAATTAAGACATCAGTTGCCTTCTTGTAGGCCCCTTTCAGATACTGGAAGGCTGCAATAAGGTCTCCCCGGAGTCTTCTCCTCTCCAGACTGAAAAATCTCAATTCTCTCAGCCTGTCTTTATAGGAAAGGTGTTCCAGCCCTATAATCATCTTTGTAGCCCTTCTGTGGACCATCTCCAACAGGTCCATGTCCTTCTTGTGCTGGGGGCTCCAGAGCTGGATGCAGTACTCCAAGTGGGGTCTCATGTGAGCAGAATAGAGGGGCAGAATCACCTCCCCTGACCTACTGGCCACACTTCTTTTAATGCAGCCCAGGATATGGTTGGCTTTCTGGGCTGCACTTGCACATTGCTGGCTCATTTTGAGCTTTTCATCAACCAACACCCCCATGTCTTTCTCCTCAGGGCTGCTCTCTATCCACTTATTGCCTAGTCTGTATTTGTGCTCAGGATTGCACTGATCCAGGGGCAAAAAAGGGTAGAAGGGTAAAAAACCAAGAGATAGGTTTGTTTTGATGCCCTCCTCTTTTGCTGAACTCTTCTAACTCCTGAGGAAATTAAAAGTACAATATAAAACGTATTGTGGCTTTGTGTAAAATAGCTCACTTTTGTAATGCTACACTTTCAAAATCCAGCTTGGTTTGGGTATTGAAGTTACCAAGGAGGTGTATACTTTTATCCATTTATAGGTGAAAATGTGCTAAGCAGAAAGACATATTTTACCCAGTCTTGCAAACTACATCCTTGCTTCATTACTCACATTATTCTCTGTCTGCCTGTATTCTAGTTAAGGAGAAGAAGAGTTCTTCTCACATATATTTCTTTCTGTTCTGTCTCTGCTACTTGAGCCGGAGTTCATCACCACAAGATGATGCAGTGCCACATCAACACACAATGCCGAGGCTCCCAATGACAGTCATAAACGCTTTCCTATCACGTTATGTTTGAACCACTTCTTTTGAGAGCCTATAGAGGAATTCAGAAAAGCTAATGCAGCTCAGGTCAGCTTGTGCTATTTCCCAGATTTTTAAGCCTGGATGAGCTTGGACTCATCCTCCAGATCGATGTGTCCTAAAGTGTATATCATTTCTTTCTCAAAAATGAGAGGATTTACTGTCCAAAAAATGTCAGCCTTGCTGCTGAAGAATTTAAGAGGTGCAGTTCATCTGTGTTTAACAAAATGTGCTGGCAATAATGTTGTCAATTTGTAATGAAGTAAGTTAAGGGATCTGTATAGAATCTATCAGTGTATTGCAGCTTCCCAAGAGGATGGTTTTCGCAATGGTCAGTAATAAACCTATTTTGCTGGAAAAAATCACCTACCCTATTAATATAGATTATCTCTTTCATATTGTGACAGAATCTTCCCCTTTCTCGTAAGACAGTCAAATAGTCGATGCTTATGTTCTCAAACATGAGACAGAGTAGCAAAGGAAAATAGCAAATGGTAGTCATACGAAAATGTCCTTATTCATTTTATGTGCTTTGTAACAGTTTTGAAGAAAGATATCCAGGCAGTCATATTTTGTATTGACTTCCTATTTCTTCTTCTAACTACCAACAATAAATATTTTTTTTCTTACATCAAACTGATCAAGGCACAGTAGATCAGAATCGTCCTTCAAGATCTAATAGAGGCGATAAGGATTAATTTCTTATTTTAAAATGTGGAAATTGCTCTCCTTGTCTGAGAGCAGTATGTCACCCAACCATTCCCCCCTTTACTACCGTTTAACTTATGATAAAAAGGGCCTTGCATCTCACTATATGGGCATGACATGAAGGAGACTTATTAGTAAAGATTTAATAGGCCTGCAATAGAGGGTAATAGAAATTGAATTGTTGTAATTTATGTGGTACTGGCAATAAATCTAGGAATCTTCAAAGATTTTCTCTTCTGTGGTGGTTCAAAATGAGCAGGTATTTTCAAGTCATGTTCCTGGAAGATGTGTACTGTCAGTGGGATTTTTATAGACTTGTTCTGGAATTTTGTGAGTGTGTATATTTAATTTGAAATGTTGGAAGAAAAATAATTTTTAACTAGTATTCCTAGTGAATGGTAGCATATATGATTACACCATCGGTTAATTCACATTCTTTTCTTCCAAGTGCTCCCTCATTAATATTTAAATCTGTTGTCCAGTTCCAACCTGTTTGAAAGCACTGGAACAGGCTGCTGAGGGAAATGGTGGAGTCACCATCCATGGAGGTATTTAAAAGATGTTGTGCTGAGGGACATACTTTAGTGGTGACCTGGCAGTGCTGGGTTTATAGTTGGACTTGATGATCTTAAATTGTCTCTTCTAGCCAAAATGATTCTATGATTCATTTAAATAAAGTGTGAGTATCAAACATGTATACATTCATGGGTATGATATATCAGAAGAAAATGATCTATATTTGTTCTGCTACTGCAAGAAAGTCAGGCAGAATTTTTTTCTTCTCCACTTGAAGAGGCAGAGACTGACCAGGTAGCTGAGACAGGAGAATGAGGCAGCTAGTCAACTCAAGCAGAGCTCCAGACTAGGATGGTAAGTCCCATTTCTTTGTTACCCACCAGGGAAGGATGAAGGAGGAAGCTGAGAATTTTTGTAAAAGGGGCAAATTTATTACTGTGGAATAAATAGAATGGATATAACTTCTTGGGAATTCAGGTTTCAGTAACTCCTTGATGAACAACTAAAAAAATCATTCATAGCTAGCAGTTTAAAAACTTGCTGTATGTTCAAGAAATAAAATTATAATAGTTTGGGGTCAAGGTTCAGTCCTATGGATTAATGCATACCAACAGTTGCCTAATAGATAGGTTTCATCCATAACAGGCCATATCATGACCTGGTGTAGCAAATGCAACTCTGTCCACTTCAGTAATATTAATTTGCCTATGTAAGGAGTTAATCTGGCCCCACAGTTCTAGGTGTAATGAAGTTCTGCACCGGGCTGCAGAAGTCTGTAATGCACAAATATGACAATACTCTCTTTATTTGAGCTTGACTGGCACTCTATTGATCTGCTGTTAAAGTGAACACATTCAAGTGCTCGCTGCAAGCCACTGTTTACTTCCAGGGTAAAAACGAGTTTAAAATCTTGACTCACTATAGGGAAGACAAAATGAAGAAGAAAACTTTGATTCAGAAATTATAAGCAGTTTCTGAACAAACTAGGAAAAAATAATACATTAAATGTACATGTTAACGATGTAAACTATGCAAGTGAAATGGCTATTTTAACTGTGTAAGGGTGAATATTTTTATTAAAAAATAAGTGAAGTTGAAAGATTGTGCAAGTAATAAGGATCTCTCCCACTGCTAAAAATTCCTTGGGGGTAAAGATGCAGTAAAGAAAATCAACACCAAAACAGACTAACTTACTATTTCATGCTCAAAAACAATGCCAGGTATCTGAAAAAGTGGAGTAGTGTGACATGGAAATCTTCCTTAGGCATGTCAGCAATACCAGATTGCAGCTCTTTGGAGCTGAATACTAGGATTCAGTAGTCATTTTTTAACATACTGTACACCAGAGACAGGTAGGTTTTTTATTAGAACAGGAAGTGGAACTTAAAAGCATCAAAATGAATTATGGAAATCTACTCAGCTGAGGAGATTGTGAGATGAAAATAACAAAACTAATCTGATAGTTTGCTTGGGATCTGTGCTATGTTTAGCTACGGTATCATGTTTTATAAGATAGACTTTTATTTGTTCAGTGCATGAAGGGAAGTCCTGTGATGGTTGTTTGGTAAGATAATGATAATGTTGGAGATTGACTGGGAAGAATTCCCTGAATTGGTTTTAAATCGTGATTCCAGAATAAAGGTGCTGGAAGTTGAGTATTTTGGATGAGATTCATTTAACTGGGACCCTGACTGTGATCCTTCCTACAGGAGTTGCAAGATGGATTTTTAGTTAAACAGTAGGCTTTCAACGTACTTTAGACTCTTTTGACAAAATGTACTTATATGTTCATTTTCATTATACCCCTTGTGAACATCTATTTTTATCTGAATTATTTCTATAAATCTTAGACCATGATATGCAAAATGTACAACTACATAGGGGAAATATACCTTATGCTCACTGCAAACAGACCTACTTCTCTATTTACCACTAAGACTTTCTGTAAGAAAAGAATTTCTGGCAGTTGGCCATACTTTAAATGGTGCTTGACATCAGGAATTGAGTTTTGCATCCTAATCCTAAAACAAATGGACTCCTGGATGTTCATTACTTGCCCAAGGCGCTGAGGCAATGAGTTTCAAACTTAGGATGAAAACACCAGGAGCCTCTGGCTTGTAAGTATCCTGTTAGACAAGGTATTCTCCTAAATGTGAATTATTAGTTTGTAGAAATAAGTGATATAACAGTAAAACTGCATTGTTTTTGACTGATGAGTCATATTTGTTTATATGCAAGATTTAGGAATTACTTACAAAGTTTCTGTATTAAGACCCTTTTTTTCACAGGCAGTTTAACACAGCATGTCAGTCCTTTTGTCTTTTGAGGTAATGACTTGAATCTTATTCTGTAAGTGTCACCCAGAGAATAATTATCTTTGCGTTACTATTCAAAAACAGAGTTTGGTTGATTTCTTTTAACTTGACAGCCATGTTTCTTTGGTTCAATAAATGTTATCAAGCATTCTTTGGCTGCTCCTATTGCATCAACTTTAATTAGTTTTTGATTGCTGTTAATTTCACAGTTTTTTCTCCTAAAAAAATTGCATCAAAAATGCTTTAGTTTTTTGTTGCATCAAGTTTAATTAGTTTTGTGCTTTGCTTGCTCTATTTTGCTTGTTCTTTTTAAAGAAACTCCCCCACACTCCTTCCTCTGCATATACCTCTGAGTCACCGATTTTTATGCTGATGATTAAAGGAGATTATAGAACTTCTGATCATTGAACCTGTCTTTCTCCAGAACCGTGAGAGTGCTCCTGTCTCACCAGGGTACAGTAGTGAATATGGTGCATGATAGAAAGTTCACCTATGCAGGTGCATAGGTGCATTTTACAGTGCTTTTTTACAGTACATCAGGAGAATAACTTCAAATCTGATCTAAACAAAGACATGCTGCAAACTAGATGCAACATTTCTCCTAAGCAACTCAGAACTAAAGCAATGTAATCAAACGAAAGTCTGTTGTCTTGGTAGGGTAATACGCAAGGGAACTGCTTACCTAGCTTGGGAAAGTGATAGGGCCACACCATTATTCTTTAAGTATAATCAGGTCCTTTTGGAAGGCCATATTTTTTTTGGGGGGGAGTGATAGGACACTTCATGAGAACCACCAATTCCTGCTGTAACTATCAGTCCTAAGTAACTTAAGTTCAGTCTCACTTCTGACATCATCTGGAAGTCTCTGTATTCCCTGTGACTCCACTTTTGTATGGTTTCACTGAAGATTTCTGTAGGATGCAAGATTTTGAGTAACGAGTGTCAGAAAGGTCCTCAAATAACATCAAGAGGTGAGATTTCAGTATACTGCTTCTCTCTAGAAGGTGAGGATTTCACAGAGAGTAAGGAGGCAGAAGCCATAACTAGGAAAAGAACTGAGGAATGAAGAAGGAACATAGATGGTTTCAAAGGAGCTCAGAATAACATGTAAACGAACACTACAGGACAGGAAAAGAGATTGTGTTAATTCACTTTCTGTTTTTGGTAACAACTGCTCTTGCATCTGTCCCTTGTAAAACTGTGGTCCAGAGGCAATGAATGTTCAAGGTTTTTCATCAGCTTTTATGTGTTTTCAGCATGGGGGTGGGGATTAGATAGACATTTAGGAGCCCTTATCTCTTTGGATGTCTGTCAGTCTTCGGGTGTGGTTTCCATTTTGGCAAATAAGCAGTTTTGGAAATATGACCATCAATTTTTCTCAACTTCTGTATGCTTCCTATGGCTTGGGGGATCTAAGTTTCTCTTCCCCTTTCTCTTCTTTGCATTATATGCTTATTTCACTTTTTAGGACAGGGTGTCATCCTCTTGATTCGTGTATAGTGACTCTAAATTAAAGATGTTTTAAGGTATTTGTATAACAACCAGAGCAAGTAGTAATTGTTATTTTCCTAGCAGCAGGTTTTGAGGCTGCTTTGCTCTAGTCAAGTGGAAAGTGTGTAGTATATTGGATAAGCTGTAGCAAATTCAATATTGGTTTGCTTCCCTATCAAGATTCTTGAAGAATTTCTGTAGCTAGAGTAAAAACAGTACTCTTTATTCCATGTATGAGACTTTACAAGTAACCTTTTTTCCTTGTGAATTAATGAATTTCCCTCATAGTCTTTCCCTAAGGACATCACATATAAAGTTATTGCCAGTGTTTCAGATTGCTGTCTTATTCTGACCAATACTTACCTTTTCCTAAGACCCAATATTTAAAGTGTAGACCTCTATTCTGGCAGCCATACAATTATGATAAAATTTATTTAGCTTGTTGTAGCTTCCAGAGTCCTAGAACATTTTGTAGCAGGCATCGGTCTTAGAAATGAACGGATTGTTCACAGTAGCTTTCAGTATATATATAACAACTCTCCTATGAATCAAGTGAGGAGGTAATCAGATGTGTGGGAGTGACCTCCACAGTGCTTGATAGCAGTGTAGATTCTTCCAGAGTTAGCTGACAAGTAGGTGTAGGAAAAAATTGACAATAAATCTGTAAATAACAGAGTGAAAACTAACAACAACAACAAAAAGAGCATGATGTACTCTGTGTTTAAAGTTCCTTCTAAAAATTCTAATTTCAGGTTGCTGACTCCTAATGTATCTCGATGCCACATAGGCACTGCTTAATGGTGGTTTCTCAATCACAGCCTTTTTGAAATGTGATCACTTTCCATCACTAAGATTTTCAGGCTCAGTCATGGCATTTTTCACTTACTTGCTATTTTTTCCCCTTCCTTCTTAAATGGTCTTATTGGCCCTGTGACCAGACAGGCACAGCATGCTGTCTTTTTCTCAGAGGTATTTTGGCTGTGTTGCACAAAGTCTCTTTTGTTAATGAAATTGAGTAAATCATTTGTAGCAATTTTAGTGCAGCAGTTTCATAAAGTTATTAATTGCAATGCTTCCTGTGAGTTTACAGTATGTGTTAAAGGTCAGAGCTGCTTGCATATTAGAGATTTTTCTTCTTTATATACATATTGTCCCAGTGTTCCCTTTTTCCAAAGTCTCTGTGGATTTGACTATAAGAAAATACTTTCCCAAGGCAAAAAGAAATTTGCAGATCACATGCAAGGAAACTAGTTATGAGATAAACTTATCTTTGATGGAAACAAATCAAGCAGTAATTGAATGCTCAAGGTGTATATTTTGTAATTGGGGATTATTATTTGTGATGTTTTCCCAAAACAGCAAACAGGATAAAAAGTGGAAAGGCAAGGAACTAAGGAATTGTCTTGTTTGTATTACTTGAAAGTTGTACATGCAGATACAAAATTCTTTCATCTGATGTTCTACTTTGGGAAAATATATTTAGGGTTTTAGGTGTAGTTGGTTCAAGAGTGCAAGTAATTGTCTCGACCTTCAACTTATGTCAAAGCAATGCAGTACAGACGAGACAACAAATGAAATGTGTTCCATGTATTTGGTAGCCATCACTAGGGTATATCTAGATTGTGGTGCACCCACCCAGTCCTCAGTCAGTGTCCCCTAGGTTCACTGATTTGGGTCCCCTACTAGTTAAGCCCAATTAGGGTCCCCTACCAGTTAAGATGTGGTAGTGTTCCACAGCCCACCTGCCTGTGATTCTCTCCTCGTACCACCATATACCTGTACGGAGCAAGTAGTCTCTGCGCTAAGAGAAAGAGTGACAGCAAGCTGGTGCTTACTTCATTCTCTAGGATTTATTCAGAGTTTGGTGCTTGGGGCAAGTTATGTTGAAGGTTAAATAAATCTAGAACACAGTGCAAGCTCAAGCCTGCCTTCAGATTGCAATACAGATACATGTCGTAGTTGTTAATAACTGCAATGAGTACAAGTATAAAAAAAGAAGGTAGGTAGCACCTGAAGCATAGCATGACTATTGATGTCAGAGGACCATTCTCTTCATCATCCATTCAACTGTGGTTCCGCTGCCAGTGGCAGCAGCAGAAGGTGGATAAGCTTGGACATAGTTAGCCGTATTTCACGTCTTTCATCCCACTCTTGTTAATCAGTTAATAGTGTAGAATCCAGCAACATATTAGATCTGGAAGGGATCAGACTGCTATCTTGTCTGACAAGTAACATATAACTATAATAAGAGATACACTATAATACATAGCAATCTAAGCATTGCTTTAAGACACTATGGAGACATGTTTTTGTTTCCTCAGTATCCAGTACAATTAAAACATTGCTCAGATAAAACTAAATAACATTCTTCACTTAAAATTGTGATCCCTGAAATACAAAACCAGCACTTAAAAACCTAGCTTCATGATACTTTTAATTCTAAAATGTTCATATTGTCCAGCCAACACTATGTGTAAAGGTTTTCATATGAAGCTTTGCACTGAGCACTGAATTCCAACAGCTCATCATTAACTAATGATAAAAGTCAGGAGGAAAGGAGTAATGCTTATTATATAATTTCAAATGTGCTTTTGAAAGAGCTCGAGTAGTTGATTTTCTAGGTTTTTTCCAGCATACTTTTGAGACTAAATAACTTGAGATAAGTAATACTCAAAGAAACTGTAAATATAGTGAGAAAAGTATTTACACAAACAAAATGTGCTTATTTTCTTGAAGGTTGTTTCTGCGGGTTATAGTGGCATGCTTTTTTTACTTTGACCAGTCATAATATATGGAGTTTATTTTTCTTCCTCCACCTCGAAGCCTTGGCATTATACACATTTCTCGTACAAACAGGATCAGAAAGGTTTTCTTGGTTTTTATTTGTAATAGAAAGTTTGGCCTTTTTTATTACTTCCACTATTGACTCTTGATATGTTCTTGTCTCTGCAAATACTGCTGAAATAGCTGTTCTCATCCATTCTTTGATATGTTTTGGTGGAACAGGTGCTTTAGGGTCAAATGATAGCTCATTCAGCCAAAACTTTGGTAGCAGCAATTGCCAGCCTCAGGCCAGTTCTTGCAGTTTAGATTTTCAGGGCTGCAATCTGTGATTACATGTAGTTCTTAAGCTTTCACTAAACATCAGTGCTGCTCCTCGTTAAAAGAAAAGAAAATAATTAAATAGCTCTAGTGGTATCCTTCCTCTGATCCAGTACAGGTTAGCTGTTAGCTGAGAGATACTGAGTGTAAGGGAAATGAGTAAATGCTAATACTCCACGGTGTTTCATGGATGAGTTTGGTATGGTTTAATGTAGCAATGTCAATGGTCAGGAACTGATCAAACCTCACTCACTTCCAAGATGTCAGGGTTCTGTGCTGAAAAAAACACCTGACATTTTCAGCTGCTGTTTATGGGATTCATTCATGGGGTCTCTTGTAAGTTAGACCATAGGAGATGATACTTTAGTAAACTCAAGCATATTTTGTATGTTTCCATCTTATGTTGACAAACTCTTTTACATCTGGTAAGAGATTTGGCAGGTTTGAATTTTAAGAAGACTTTGAATAACTTTGGCTACATCAGCGTGGATGACAGTAGCAGTATCTGTTATTGAAAAGTATGCCAATTCTCATAGACAAAGTAATAAAGTAGAGCAGACATTTTTTTAAAGTTCTATTTTTCAACATTTTCAATATTTGATCCTCCTAATAAGTGTCGGCATTACCTAGAGGAATTGCTGTTACTACTGTTGTTTAGAACGAATCAAGTCTTTAAAGAGGATTGTGGTCTTGGTTTTAAACTGAGAAGTAACATGGGCTGGTTGGAGGTGCTAGAAAGCAGTATGCATATAATATAATCACCAACATTTTCCACTACACAAAAAGTTTATTAAATTATTGATAAACCTACTCACTCCATTCTTAGCTGTGGGTCCTTTTCAGTATTTGTTTTTCTCTTTTTTTCATTGTATGTTATTTTATGTGCTGCCACAATCAAAACTACCATCTTTGGTAACAGTGATAATTAAAATAGAAACTGTTAAATGGAGAAGTGTCCTACCAGCTGCTGCTGTAAGTAGATTGTGACCCTGTAAAATGCCGTATGTAGAAGCTGAAAGTAACAAGGGTTTCTGTCTCTAGAAGTGTTAATCACAAGAAAGGCTTCTTTCTTAAGTGGTTTAGAGAGGTTTACCTGTCTTTTTAACTCAACTTTACAATATTCTTAAATTGATTGACAGTAACATTTTATTACCTTTAAATGTGTGATAATGAAAACTTCATGTAGGTTTGTGCCTTGGGCTACATTTTAAATGTCCAGATTATTGTCATATTTGCAGTCTACTCAGATGCACAGTAGCAGTGTTCAGAATGTTTATTTACTGATGTTCTTGCTACCATTTTTTATTCTATCATCCCTCATAAAAATGAAAGGATATCACACAATAGTTAGTTCTTTCACCTGTCCGAACCTGGTAGATGAGCAAAGGAAGCTGTATCCAACAAACTCAATAGGATTACATGTTTATACCCTAGTCCTAAGAATTTAGTTTATAAAATCCTGGCCCGTTTTCAATTACAGTCTTGAATTCTGAATTTCCCTCTATTGTCAGCTCATATAACGACAGAATATACTTAAGTTTATGCACTTTTCCCTGTGAATTCATTCTTTTTTCTTTTCTATAAAAAGTATCAAAAGAAACTTCATCTTTGCCTCTTATCTGTTTCCCCTTACAGAAGACTCATTCACTTTTTTTACCAACAGTTTAGAGATGAAGATAGAGAGAATGACAAGCTTTTCTTGTCTAGTGAATGGGTCACTGTTTTAATTTTCCAATAATTCATATAAACAAAATAATATGTTTAGTTTCATAAAATTTCAAGTGCATAAAAGCTTCATAATTAAATGGATCATTTTCTGGTTTTATGATATGCATTTTCTTTAAGATTTGTTACTAAAGCTTACTAAAGTAGGTACAAGAAAGTAATATGACTCACAAAGGGTATTTGAGAAGTTTACTACTCAAATTTGAATTTGTTGTCATAATATTGCTTAGCTTTACTAAATGTTGTTTATACTTTGTTTCACTTTTATTAAGTTACTTTGTCATAAATGTGGTGACTGTTGTCATTTTCAAGATTAATATGCACTGAAAGCAGGCAAATCTCTGCTACAGTGAAATAAGACTATTGCCCTGGGGCTATGAAGAATTTTGTGACTCAGTTATCATCTTTGTGTAGGGTTTTTTTCTAGAACTTTAGTATTTCAAGATTATGTGCCCATTTTCATTTTCATACAGTGATAACAAGATATCCTCCATATGAGTCAATGTTTGCATTATGTGCCTAGAAAGACTGACACAGCTGGCTTGGACCCTGTCCTCTGCCATTAAATAGCTATCTTCCCAGCTGACTGAGATTAAAAATGAAGGCTATTGCATGGGCTTTTTCAAACTTCATTCTTTCCATTGTATGAATTGTACTAATGTACCTCAGTTGAAAATACTGGCCCCTGAAGCATTCAGGAACAATGACTTTAATTTTTGTAAGAACATCAAAATTTTTTATGTTATGCATCAATAAAACTTGCATGACTCCTTATGACTTTAAAAATAAGTAGCCATTGTATTAATGGACATTTTCTAACATCTGGGTATACAGAACTTAGGTTGGAGTTGCAGACTTGCTGAAGGCAGCAATGAGGTCTCCCTGGAGTCTTCTCTTTGGCCTGGAAGAAGTTTTTCACTATGAGGGTGATGAGACACTGGAACAGGTTGCCCACGGAGGTTGTGGATGCCCCAACACTGGATGTGTTCAAGAGTAGGTTGGATGGGGCGTTGAGCAACCTGGTCTAGTGGAAGGTGTCCCTGCCCGTGGCAGGGGGGTTGGGACTAGATGATTTTTAAGGTCCCTTCCAATCCAAACCTTTCTGTGATTCTATGATACACTTAACAGTTTTACAGAAAAAAAATTCCAGTAGGACTATATTCAGTTATTCTTCCTTCTTAATAAATACTCAAACAGTCCAGTATTAATTTCAAATGCAAAAAGAGCTCCCCTTCCTCCTTCTCAACGAGCACTCTACAAATATCCTAACCCTTTTGTCTACTTTTTTAAAAATCCCCACAGTGCTGATTAACAGGAAAGTGAAAAATAATAAGTAAATGAGCATTGCCAATATCATAGAATCATAGACCAAATCAGAAGGGACCTCAAGGATCATCTGATCCAACCTTTCTTTGGAAAAGCATGGTCTAGACAAGATGGCCCAGCACCTTGTCCAGCTGAATTTTAAGTGTCCAATGTTCGAGACCACTGCCCTGGGGAGATTACCCAATGGATCATTGTTCTCATTGTGAAACACTGCAATCCTGGATTATATTTTTCCAGATGAAAGACCTTACTCTTGTGCTTGTTAAACTTCATAAGGTTCTTGTTAGCCTGCTCTTCCAGCCTATCCAGGTCTTCCTGCAGGGTGGCTCTCCCTTTTGAAGAGTCCACTTCCCCACTCAATTTGATATCATCAGTAAATTTCATCAGGGTACAATTAGTCCCATCACCCAGATCATTTATGAAGATACTAAACAGCATTGGGCCCAATATCTGTCCCTGAGGAACCCCACTTGTGACACCAGCTCATGTGGCCCCACATCCTGTGCAAACAAGTCAAGGACAACTGTAGAACTAAAAGCCAGGTATGGAAAGCATTTTCCCTCCATTTTTGCCAGTTCTGCACTGAGCAGTTTCCATTTAAGCATTTCTTCTAATCCCAACATTGGGTGGAAAGATACACTATACATATCAGTTATTTGCATCCCAGGCAACTTAGAGCTGTGTGGCTAAAAACTACATTGTATTTCCTGTCTGGAGATTAGCAAACAGCCAAGGAGATTCCCAAACAGTTATGTGCAGTTTTGGCAATATATTCTTCCCTTGGGGTATGAGGCAGCGTAGTATCTGTTGTAGTAATCTAGATTAAGATTTTCCAAGTAAACCAATTGCAAATTTATTCTAAGTCTGCATGATACTAGCACCTCTTTAAACTACTTCTAAAATGAATGTCTCAAATCTTTGAAGAGTAATATTAGAAAAGCTAGTGTCACTAAGAAAATTTGGCAAACTCTGTGATGCACATGAATAAGTAAAAAAAATTCCTTTATTTTGTTTCTCCACAATCTCTTTGACTATAATCTTCAAGAATAAAAGTCTGCTAGCCCCCTCCATTCAATGAGCAGGTGCAATCATTGTGCCATTACCCAGGTGCTTCTCAGATGGTACAGTAGTTACCTCAATTCTACCTGGAGCTACAAAGACAGGAGCTATACGTTCAGGCCCTGTTCCAAAGAAGAGGTAAGGCACTTCACCACAGTAGTTAAACTAAGCAAGATATTAAGGGTTTACTGAATGCCATTCATGTAAAATTCCACTGCCCTCACTTCTCACTCACCTTCCGTTGGGAAATATAGATATATTGATTGATAGGTACATTGAATGAGAACGGGGCTCGCTATGCAAAAGCACCTGAGGTAGAAAGTATTTGTGTAAAATTGCCTTCTCGTTGCCTCAGAGAAATAAACCATTAAATGGTAGCCAGCTGAAATTGTAATTGATAAACAGCTTAGCTGGTGAGCTCTCCTAATCTGTGTGAAGCAAAGCAGTGTAAAAGAGCACATGCCTTTTATTTATTTTAGAAGCCTATCTGCAGTAGTTATTGTAATTTTTATAAAGTGTAAGGGAAAATGATGAGTGCATACGCTCACATTTTTTTCTTGTCACAGCTGTTAATAGCAAAACTAGGAGCCAAGGTATTTATAAATACATAAAAGTCACATGTCCATACTTTGTAATTCTCAGTGCAGTAAAGCAGTGTGGTTATACAGCTGGCAGGAGACAGCAGTAGCAAGTCTGCCAAAGATTTTGTATCAGTGCACTGTTATGCATCTCTGGGCCTTGGGCCATACCTAGGAAAAGGTTTTGAGATAAGGACTTAACATCCAAATTGCTTACTAAAAGGAAGCGATGAAAGTGACTGTGAACGTCTTCTTCCTACCCATTGTGGTCTTCTCCAGCAAATAAGCTGTTCATTTTGAGTACTTGTACAAAAGGGGGTTTCTTACCTAGAAATTACACTTAAGGAAAATGAAAATAATTCATTCTTTCTCTTCCCACCATGTGGAGCACTTCATACAAGAGAATGAGGAGATGCTAACATATGCATCAAATGTCACCTCTATTTGAATTCCCCCATCTGCTTGATACATAATACTTATCATTATATAAACCATTAGGGAAAGAGTTGAATGCATCAAGATGAACCTTTTCATCTTCTTCTTTCATTTGGCAATGTGAAGCATGAATGCTTGATGCCCAAGTGTGTCATTCATTTGACAGTTTTTGCTGACATAGAATGAATCAAGGCTGTTTCTTCACAAAAGGATTTTAGAGGACACCAGTTCATTCAGTGTTATGCGATTCCAGTGTTTTCTTTAATCAGATCTGAGGCTGCCCCTCATTCCTGCATTTGTTTAATAGATGCTTGTAATAACCCATCCTGGAGTCTGGTGAAGATTGCTGTGACCATATACTGTATGACCTGAGGCAGCTACATGTTCCATCTGAGAGAATGACTATGTATTGATTCTCTACCCCACCTTATTCTCATGTATTATAGAGTTTGTCTGGTGATGTCTTACTTTAAGAGCCTTAGGCACAAAGAAAAGGTGTATTATATTGAATAATTTTCTTTTATGATCTTAGGAAAACTGTGGCATAAACTGAGGCTAGACAAAGTAAAAAACATGCCATTATCAGGCAGGCTTGGTGAGACTGAAAACTTTGCCCACACAACATTTAGATATTCAGATAAAAGATAATGAATCTCTTTCTTCACTGAAGGTTACCTCCTTTTTTGGTTCAAGATTGTTCTGGTCTTTGGAGATAGTTTCCTAGTATTTTATTCTGTTTAATTTTGAAAGTTACCCACAAAGCATCATCCGCCATTTGTGTACAGAGACTATCTTGTTGTCAAACTCACTTTTTTTTTTTTTTTAGGATACCTTCTGTTCTTGCTTAGGCTAAACATGTCGTTTGTCCAAGAAAACAGTACTCATTTTACCTATGGTCAGCTAAAACAAAGAACTGGCATATAGATACAGATATAGTCGTAGTGAGAGAGATATTATCAGCTGGTCATTTCATACAATCTCAGTATCATCAGCCAAAAAGCCATCCATTATCACACTTAATGTCTTGTATCTTGTGGACTTAGGAAGACAGACCAAGGACTAGCTGAAAATGCATCACTTTGCCAGAAGACCTGCTGAGCCCCTTAATCCTTGTACCATTGCAGATACAAGCAAATATTTTAAGGCAATGAATATGAATCAAGTGTTTATTTTTACTCTAATAGAGGAAGTCTAATTTATTTCTGATTAAATTATGCCTGATTGAGTCAACTAGAAGAATCTAATATGATTGGCATAGAACATTTCAAAGATTGTGTGTTGTGATGCAAGATTTTATTTTCACATACTCAATATGTTCCAGTAAATTGAATGGCTCATTGGTTAATATAAGCTTTATAAATATAAAAAAAGATGCCAGGGGTTATTTATGGCTTTGTTACAGAGAATGCTTTTTGTCTTGTTTTTAATGTAGTAAAACTTCATGAAGAAAGTAAAAGAAAATTTGACAGAACATGCTGTTTTTGTGACATAATATAATTGCATAACAATCACAGAACAAGAAGAACTAATTAGATTACTAGAATAAGTATCATCAGAAATAGGAAACTTGTCAATTCTCATAACATTTTGAGAATAACTTATAAAAGACTGGAAAAAAAAGTTAATAGAAGAGAGAACTGGGACTTTACCTCCCACAGTTATTTTGCACTCTAATGGAACTATAGATTCATGGGATTAACAAAATAATTATCATTAGAAAAAAACAGGTATTAGTTGAGAACCTGTAGTCAAAAAATAAAACCAATAGGTTCTGTAAACTGATTAATAAACCACTTTTTTCATTATTTGCTAGATTAAATACGGATTGGAGAATTATACCTATGAGATGATGTTATTAAAAAAAACAGAACAAAACCCCTGCTGCTTTATATATAAATATGAAATCACAGCCAGACATAACTGAATTATTTGCCAATCAATCTTCTTTTCATGTCTACATTAGGTCAGTTCCATGTACAAAAATTTTGTGCATGTACAAAATGGACATCTTAGAACAGAAATATATTTGGAAGGGGAAGGAGGGGCGGGAGAAAAACAGGAGCGAGAAAAGGTTCACTAAAATACCTGCCACACAATTATTTTCTCCTGTTCTAGTTGCCAAATAGGTCATTGTTGGCTTTTGCAAATTTTGAAAATGAAGTGCTTTTAGGAAACAAGTTTTTTTAAGTAATAGTATCTAAGGCTCCTAAAAGAGGAAAAAGAGGAAATTCAGGCATAGGTCTACCAGTCACATGCTCTTACATGGAGCAGGAGAGTGACCATCTTCCCTTACTGTGCCGTCACTATGTCTCCATCTCGTGCAGGCTGTGTGGCTCTGAATCCATTGCTCCATAACCCTCCTGTGTCATGCAGGAAGAAATGTGATTATCATCTGAAAGCAGGCACCTTAAATTCCAGCTGGTTGGTTGTTAAAGAGTATTTTGATTAATTTGTGTTTTAAATATAAGTATTGAAATAAAGGGGAAAAGAGCATATGAAAGTCTGAGGAGAAAGAGACAAGGGGAGCTGAGATATGACAAGTTATGCGTTCCTGAGATGTCTTTAATATTTAATGCAAGTGTCTCAGAAAGCATATGGAGTAATTTGCGATTTAGTTCCCTTCATGTTATCTTATTTCTTCATGTGCCTGTCACTATAGTGTGTTCAAATCAGCAGTTTACAATTTATTTAGGAGAGTGTATAAGTCATGGCCGTCATGTTGGGTACAACTGTACAAAAGAGTTTATAAACCTTGTAATGATTAGTAAAAAAAAGAGGCTAATGAAATAATATAATTAGATACTGGAAGCATAATTGAGAAATTACCTTGTTACTACAGGAAAAAAAAAAAGGAAACTGAACCCAGATTAGGCCTTATTCCTTCCCTCTCTAAATTCAGACATACTCCTTAGAATGCATGGTAGCTTCACTGCTACTGTGTACTTTACGCACTATAACAATACAGAAACACGAAACAAGATAAAGGGAAAACGAAATAAAAGAAGTAGAACATAATAAAGAGACAGCAAAAAACCGAGTAGTAAAACTCTAAAAGAAAAAGTACATTTATGAAGTACAGTGATGTAAGAAAGGAAAAGAGAATGAAAACATAAGACAGGGAAATAGTAAGTGGAAAGGAATCTTGAAACAACAGAAATAATAATAAAATTTTTAAGGCCTGATTTATAAAATCTGAAGTTGTGTGCAAGCCACAAAGAGCAAAGCAAAAGAAGCAGCATCATTATTCAAGGATAAAGTAGCTCAAAAGCTTCTGAGCAGCATAAACTGAATTGGAATAGAACAGGTCTACACTAAGATTATTGATGAAGGATTTTTTCACAACTTCCTATTCAATTAAAGTAATATAATATACCTCTGACGTATTTGGAAGAATACTCCTGGCTAAACCAGTGCTACTAATACTTAGCATGAACTGTGGAAGTAATAATATTAACTTCAAGAAAACAAGTTGTTTTGAGTACACCTTTACTAATTTGAGGTTTTTTAATGTATTTATATACCCATCTGAGAGACAGCACGTCTGTTATGCCTTACCGTTTGGAAGATAATGTCATGTTTACTCTCAGTTTTCTCTCCTAAGCATGCACTGTCTTCCTCAGTGGCCCTGAAAATTTGCATCACACAGGTCTCCATCTTAGATTCAAATTACACAGATCTTGAAAATTCTTTTTGTCCACCAGTTAATCTAATTATAACTCATTAATACAATGCCCTTATCCTAACCTCAGTAAAAACATGCAGTCTTATCAGTATGTTTTTCACTTTCCTTTGGCTCAAGAAAGGAAAAACAATCTTGGTAGTTAAATGAAGAGTTACGTAGGCTCCCATAACTATCATTTCTAAATTAATGGCTTCATGGCCCATTTCTGCTTCTCTGTGAGTTAGGCTACCTTAGGGGTAAGAAAGGGAAAATTATGCACAAAGCTCCCTGCCATGGTGCTATGACCAGGGATGCCCTATGAGTCTTTGAAAATATGTTTACTGAAATAGCATGTTCTCCTGTTTGGAGCAGGAGGTGAGTGAAGGCATCCGTCTGAGTCAAACTGTGACATGCTTGGACCAAAGGCTACCACAGGCAGGAATTGCCTTGTAATTGATTGCAGTGGGGCTTCCTGCCGATTAAGATGCTTCTCAGTGCCAACAATAGTGACAGATGCTGCCTTGACTGAAAAAGTTTTTCACTGTAGAGCTCTAGCATCAGTTGTAGAGGGGTCTCACTGATCCTATTCTTTCAACAGATCTCATAGTTCAGAGTAAAAAGAGATCTGTGAAAACAACACTTATTCTAGAATTATTATATTAGGTAGCTTGCCTATGCCTGGCAGAAGTTTTGTAAAACACAACCATGTCTGAGCTAAGGTGGTCAGCTGTCTGCTCATGTCAGGTCAATATGAGACCTGTCTGCTATTTCACAGAACAGTTTTCTTTCCCCTTTGAAAAGTAATTAAGTTTATCTGTGATGTATATTCTCTGTGCCAAGCAATCTTTTATGGCACATTAATTCTGGTAGTCTGATTAGCAAAAACAGCAGCTTTCAATGAAAAAAAAAAAGTTTCTGTTTTATTTTTCCACTTATAGACTTGAGCCACTTTTTATTCTGTGCTATAAAAACTTACTTGAAGGACTACAAGTCCCAATATGATTTGCAAAGATAATGAGCAGAGGAAAACTACTTAAATCTAGAATAAATATTGCAATACATGAATGATACAGGCTGATCAAATATTTAGGCAATCAATGGCCCTGTAAGTCATTACTGCAAATTCTGATGCACTCTAGCTAGTCCTACTGGACAAATTATTATTATCTACTTTGTAATGGCATAGTACAGTATCTGAAGGTTAAAAGGTTCCTTAATAATAAGGTTACACCTTATTAATTACAAGCATAAAACTATCATCTCTTGTGGGCTTGTTGTTGGGTTTGGTTTTTTGTGGGTTTTTTTGTTTGGTTGGTTGGGTTTTTGTTTTGTTTTGTTTTTTTTCTGCAGTAATCAATGTACCACTAAAATCAGGTTCAACTGAGGTAGGAAAAACTTGGAAATTTCTCATGGTCAAACCTGGCAAGAAGTCGTGAAAAATATTTTTATCTCAATCACTAGGCAAAGGTACTGAATGAGACATGCAGCCAAGCAAAATACTGCATAGAAACATCAACATGGTCTTCAGAGTGGTATATCCACATCACTGTGCTTACATTACTGCTGCTGAGCCCAGCTAATGCAGCTGAACTGGGTTCAGATTTCTCTGCACTATGCCATAGGTTGCATGCTAGGTCTGATATTCCTCTTGTGGTACTACATTGTCCACTGTAGAATCACCTTTTGTGGTGACTATACTGCTACTCCTTATTATAATACATGCTTTGAGCCTATTCAAAAAGTCATTAATTCAGGCAGTGACTACCAAGAAGTACATTTGCACACAGATGTACATGTTCATTGTGTATTGTATCCTGTTTCCACTTAACGTCTGGATACAGCTTAGCCTAGCTTTCTTTTTGGTCCAGCCTCATACAATAGCATTCAACTATGTTTAGTGACATTCCACATCATTTGCAGTGAGTGTCCTCCATGCATATCCATAGGGGATCATGAGATGCTATGTTCTTTGGACAGGTAACTAAGAGTGTCTATAGAAATAAACTAATTTTCAGGTAATGTGCCTCCAGAGTGACTACCATCTCATTATATTGGGGATTTTAGGTGCCAGATATGCCCAAGTAAATGATTTTTGGGGTTTCTTTATATGTGAGATATTGCTGCTATGGCTGGGGAGCAGAGGATGGCTGTTACACGGAGTACAGATGGATTGCTCAGGTTCAACAACCGTGCAAATCTGTGGCAGTTGCAGTATATACACTGTATTCAGACACAGACCATTGAAAAATGGAATATGGGTGTCTGGATTTTCTCCAAGGAACTCCAGGCTGTGAAAACTACTCTCAGTTTTTATTAGAAAAAGTACAGGTTTGCTAATCCTTAGAATATGCTAAATCATATTTTGTCTTCCGTCTTTGTGTTTTAAGCATCAGCATGAGATCCGTCCCACAGGAGATAGTCCTCCATGAACTTCTCCAATGTGAGTCCTTCCCCCAGGCTGTAGTTCTTCGTGGACTGCTCCAGTGTAGGTCCCTTCCACAGGGTGTAGTCCTTCAGGAACAGGCTATTCCAGTGTGGGTCCTCTATGGAGTCAGAAGTCCTGCGAGCAAACCTGCTCCAGTGTGAGCTCCTCTCTCCACTGGTTGACAGGTTCTGCCAGGAGCCTGCTCCAGCACAAGCTTCCCATGAGGCGACAGCCTCCTTTGAGTGCATTCACCTGCTCTGGCATGGAGTCCTCCATGACCTGCAGGTGTATATCTGCTCCACCATTAACCCCCATGGGCTGCAGGGGAACAATCTGCCTCTCCACACTCTTCATCACAGGTTGCAGGGGACTCTCTGCTGCTTAGTGGCTGGAGCACCTCCTCCCCCTCCTTCTTCACTGACCTTGGTGTATGCAGAGTTGTTCCTCATATTCTCACTCCTCTCCTCTGGCTGCGGTTGCACAGGAGTTTTTCCTGGTTCTTAAATATGTTCACAGAGGTGCTGCCACCATCGCTGATGGGCTTGGCCTTGGCCAGTGACAGGTCCATCTTGGAGCCAGCTGGCATTGGCTCTGTTGGACATGGGGGAAGCTTCTCTTCACAGTACCAGTGAGCTATTGTCTTCCCACAGAGCTATTCTCTTCCCTCTACCAGTGTTTGTTTCAGGGTGTTGCATGTGGCTGGGTGAGTATAGTTTCCATTTATCATTGTAAAATTGTTAATGATGTAACTTTAGCAAAGCACTTAAAATTTTGAGGTAGAAAATTGACCGAGCCAATGTCATCTGAGAATCTGTTTATGATGAAGAATGCGTTAGAGCAGGAATTACATCTGAGCAGTTCTGACTGAGTGCTTCCCTTCATTGTTATTTTGGTCAAGATCACATTCTTTCATAGTCAGAATAAAGCTACTTTGACAGGAGGCTGACATCAGGGTGTAAAGAACATAGTGCTTTCAGGCTATCTTGTAATATTTTTAGGCTGTCCTTGAAACCGCAAATTTGTTTAAATGCTTTCATTTAACTGTTGCTGAGTTTCAGTATTGAGTGTGGCATGGAGAGAGGAGTAGTGATATGATATTGTGGCTGTATATTTAAATGACAGTGTATCATGTTACTGTTTTAAATATATTAAACTGAAATGGTAGGATGCTGCCAGATGATTTTTATTATACTATTAACAATAGCAAGAAGTGCCTGTTTTTTGAACAAAAAATGCAAACAAAACAAGGGCAGATCTTCATATTAAAACACAGTGTTTTCTATATAAAATTTCTAAGTATGTGCTTGGAAGAGGTACTGATCACTTTCAGAAGGCTAACAAATATACTGCAATACAAAAAAAGTAGTTCAGCTAATGTACACTTCAGAAAATAAAAGCCCCCTCTATTCCACTCCTGTATTTCATTCACATATTTTACTCTTATCCTGCCCCGAGGAAGACAAGATGGCTGAAATATTGGCGGGTTCTTGCACCTGAAATAACAATAAAATACTCTGTTATCACCAGAAACACATGAATGGAGTGCAGGGCAACAGGATGGAGGAAGAGTTGCTTACTGCTAAGTTCAGTGGCTAGACAGTTTTCCTATATTACTGAAGTAATAAGACATGATAGGGAGTGCATTTCTGAGCTTTGGGGGGATTTGGGTGCTGAAACATGATGCCAAAGAGAAGTAACTTCAACAGCTGGAATAATGTGCCTGTAGCACAGTGGTGCACACTGACACATGTCTCATTATAATATATATAGCTGCATTGTAATGCAGTTGTAATACAGGAAAGAGAGAAGAGTTTTCTGGTTGTCCTTCACATTATTAACTGTTGTGTCTACATTGGCCAGAGTAAATATACTGCCAGAGCACAACCTTAAAACAAAATGATTTGCTGAAACTTGAAAAATCTATTCATTATCAGTCAAAATCACTGAAATAAGGGAGAGGAGGATGCTTTGGTTTGTAGTCAGTGAGGGGATCAGAACTGAAACTTCTGTCTCAAATGCCGTGGTGACAAACATGTGGACATACAGTAGTGGGACTTAAAAACGTAGTGGAATGCTTGCTCAGTTCAGCTCTTCCAGCCAAAGACTTTATTCATGTCCTCACTGCTGTTACTCCAACCCTCACCAACTGGCAGACGACTAGAGCTGTTAAAACAGCTAATTTGTATTTGTGTCAATAAAAGAATGTTTTCCAGTCCACTCTGGAATAAGAACTGAATCTCCACCTTTCTCAAGTACCTTGCCTTTCCACTAATAACACTTTACAGCAACTGTTAGATGGAAGGAAAAGACACTGTTGCAATGTGGGGTTAGAAATCGTAGGCTCAGTGAGCTAAAGTGACTCCAGACAAGGTCAAACAACAAACCAGAATCCAAAGCAGAAGCAGATTGTGTGTTTCTCAGGAGTACATTCAGTGCTTTGCAGGTGAGCAGGCCACCCTCAGTCGGAAACACACATACTGCTCCTCAGTGTTGTGCCTCTCAGTGTTAGTTTCTTTATGAGAGGAAATCTGGAATGAAATACCCTTCTTATTATCGTGTGTATTTGCTTTTAGAAGAGAAGATATCTCTTTGAAATCTTAAAGATGTACCTTGCTAGCACAGGCCTGTGCAACCCCTCTAGTGAAAGGAATGAAATGCAAGATGGGTTGGTTCCTGTTGGTTCCCTATTCAATCGTATGAGGTTCTTGAGTGATAAAGCAGAATAATTTGACATTTACTGGCATAGCATTCTCACATGTACACAGAGATTCATTCAGGGGAAGATTTTGC
This sequence comes from Eurystomus gularis, assembly GCA_013400335.1. Taxonomy (NCBI): domain Eukaryota; kingdom Metazoa; phylum Chordata; class Aves; order Coraciiformes; family Coraciidae; genus Eurystomus; species Eurystomus gularis. The sequence continues at coordinate 4,413 of VZZY01010221.1, read as the reverse complement.
AAATGCTATAATCTCCTACGTTCTTAATAACACAGACTTCCCAACTGAATTATTCTACAGAACTCTGTAAGGTACTTCGTTCATTTCAGAGTATTTTTTACCTGCTATTTCCTACAGAGTAATTGGGGAAATAACCAAATAAGTCACTCGTTTTCAGCAGTGCTTCACTATGTAAACTGTCCTTTTTGTAGTTTTTCCTGCCTTACAATATTTATGTGCTAAAATTAAATGGTGTTGCTTCAGTGTTGTGCTCTATAGAGACCTGTATCACTTTCCATTTTTAGTAGTTAGGAGCTGATGTAGCAGAATGCATTTAGACTTTGTTTTCTGAGACACCAAAAAATTGAAATGTTTGATAATATTCCACTATTCACCATTATAATACCTAAGGGGTTATGCAAAACTTGTTTTCAATGAGGTTGGGCACTTGTCCAGAAGCTGATACTGTTAATAAATTATTAGGGCACTGCAATAACAGCAATTATAAATAATAATAATAATTAATTTTAAGAAGCAATGATAGCTTTAAAAAAGTCATATAAAAAGTTTGTGAGAGACCACAAAGGTAATGCAGAAAAAGGCAATAACAAATAAGCCACCCCTAAAACCATCAATACATTTTTCAAACAGAGTGCAAACAGTATGCCTACGACTGTGCCTGTGTCTCTTCTGTCAATCATCAACCTTCTTTTATTAGTCTTAGATAGAAGATAAACAACAAGACTGACAGCTTTGTGTCCTTTGGCATTTTTGTGTCAGCATCACAGAGTAAGAGGGTATTATGTCATCACTCAAGCCTGTCAGGTTTAGTTTAGTCTGCTGTTTGTCCTAACGATTGTTTTCCTCATTTTTTCCTCTAAGTTGATACACGTACCCTGTATAGATTGTATATTGTTCATGTTACCAGAATCCATTTTTCAGACGAGATGTGTTTTTAACTTCAACCATGTCACCCTTTTTCTCTATACTCCAAAATAGAAATTAGAAAAATAAACATTGTCCTCACTCAGTTCTGGTCTATACAGAACTTTCATACGTCATACTTTGAAACATCAATTTCATTGATATTACAACTAATGAGAACTTGAGATGTTTAAAAAAAAACCCCATGGTTTAGGTAGATTTATTGTGTATTCTGCTTGTGGAATCTCTGTAGATTTCGGCACTGTGTGTTAATAACTAGTGCCCAGTACCTTTCTTTAATTATATCATTTATTACAAGATTGAACAAAAGAGAATCTTACCTGGTGTTTGGCTTCTGAAAACAGTCAAGTAGGTGTGGTGGGAGGTTGACATGACAACACTTGGCTTTTGTTAATAACTGGTCCCACAAAAAGGCACATGTATCTATAGGAAGTGTCTGTCGCAAATTACATGTTAAAGCTCTGAGATAAATGTCTGGGAAGAGCAAGACAACTTAAGAGTGGAGTTCTCCAAAGACAACAAGCTGAAGCAGAAGATATGTAAACTAAACATTAGGAAATCCTAATGATGAGAAATAGAGCCTGGACAAGCAACTTTGGCCTAAAGGGAGGTATTTAGTGCTTCTTGGGATTCTCCACTTCACTCTGAAAGATGGCATTTAAACCAGATCAGATCTTCCTCACACTGAAACAAAGACACAAATGGAAGAACAAGGAAGAAACTGCTTGGTCTAGCCAGTAGCCAGGTAGTTAGAGCAGCCAGTGCTAGAGGGTTGGGAAACAAAGGGACAGATTTTTTAACTGCCATGGTATCTAATACAAATCTTTGGTCTACCAGCCTTCTCAGATAACCAGCTCACCACTGTACTTTCTTAATGGGCTTGGTTCACAGCTTCACTTATTGAAGCTATTCCACTGCAAATATTCACAGTAGGGAGCAGAAAAAAATATAAGCTAGCAGGGAGGAAGCACAGGAAAATAATTGTCAAGTCTTTGTTTTAATTAATATGTATTTAGATTTATATGTGAATACTGTGTATTCATACAAAGTAGGACAGTTTCAAAAGAGACATTTAATGGCAAATGCCAAAAAGTCCAGAGGCGATAGCATGCAGATGGTCAAGTAAGCTGGAAATTCTGGAGTCTGGTCCTTCTGAGCAGGGCTCTCTAACAATAAGTTTGGGGGTGACCATGAATAGGCAGGTTTTGGATAATCACAGTTTGCCTGCACCTCTTGTGCAGGAGGGGATCTAGCAAGTAACTCTGAGGATGTTTGCTGGGTTAGCGCACGGGTAAAACAAGTGTAGGAGCACCTTATTTGTGAATTGCCCTCTTGCAGACACAGGATCTATCCCACACCCATCACGTAGTTGAGTGACCCAGGAGAATTCAAGCAGTTGCCCTTAGATACTTACAAATCCTGAGAGAATTTTGCTCAGCAACTCAGCTAGGAAACTGTCATTGCATAATTGAAGGATTTCAGCAGTGCCCAAAGGTTTTCCTTAGGCACAAGGATTCATGTTTCTGATGTTTGCTATAGTTTTATGTGGTAAGTTCACCCACAACTAGAGCTAGGTACCATTCCTTAATAAATTGACAGAAATATCACAGACCAAATAATGGTGCAGAGTGCAAGTGAGCTTCCTGGGTATCGCTGTAGTGGCTTTTTGACATGTCTGTCTCAGCTGCCAAATTTATTCCAGCAGAGATCACCTTGCAAGATGACACTTGATTTACATGATCTGATTTGTTCCATAATGGGGGAGATCAGAGTTGAGTCTTTGATTTCATTTTCACAGGGAACAATATATCTTTAATTTAAAAATGGGTGATTGTCAAGGGTTAGGTCTGAGCCAGCCACTAAACAAATGACATATTGTTCTTCAACCCCCCCCGCCCCATTGCCCCCGTCCGCCCCATGTTGGCAATTATGTCACTGTCACCACTGATGCTGTGAAGCAGGCACTAGGGAAGTCCCANACAGAGTCCTCTTCAGATGCCAGCCACTGAAGAAGAGAGCTTTACCCTCGTGATCCCTCAGCCTTATACTGAATATGATGTATATGGGCTGGAATACCTCCTTGGTTAGTTTAGGGTCACCTGTCCTGGCTGCTCCTTCTCGCAGATGTGGTCTTTTACTTGCTGCACCCTCAATGTGGTACACAAGAGTTAGCAGTGACCTTGATCTGCACAGGAGCAAGTATAAGCAAGAGCCTTTCTGCATGCCAGTCCTTGGTGGTAATTGTAAAGATCGAGCGTTATCACTGCTAGAAGCAGACACTGTCCGCAAAAATACACCATTAACTTCAGAAAGTACAGTTAGAAGAGACTCAGCTGAGAAGTAAAATCACTGAACAGAATTAGTTCTGTTCTAGCTCAAACCAGGACAATGATCAGTGGCTACATTCATAGAATAATTCAAGACGTAACTTAGGCTACCGCAATTCACATTGCAGAGCAGTGTAATCATCATTCCCATCCTGCTTTGTCTGTCGCGGTCAGTAATGCTTCATCTAGGCTCATCTGTAGCTTTTTGCCTTGGATCTAGATAGACACACCGTGGCCAGATCCACAGTCTTCCCCGCACACCTGCCTTTCCCTTTCTCTGAATGTAAGCAGTCTCCAAGGAATTTTATCCTCTGAAGTGCTCTTGAGGGAAACAAAGGCTTTTTTTGCCCCTTTTTGGCTTTAATCCACTTAATATTTTATGTCTGTTGGTAGCATCAGGAAGACAGATCTGCATATGAGGATTTTGTTTTGTCTTTGTTCCCTGGAGATCAACCTGGTTACTGGCTCTGCTAATTACTGGTGTAAAGCTCATGATCCAAATTTTACAGTAGGAGTTTTCCTGTCGTCTCCTACGGAACTTTACAGTGCCTTTGAGCTAGTGTTAATCCATATAGCTCTGATTACCCTTCTCCACCTGGCTGTAAAGTGAAATCTGCTGGTATTCTTAAATTGATAGGATTGCAGTTTTCTGCGCTAAAACAGTTTGATAGTTCTTTCTTTTTTTTTTTTTTTTTTTTTTTTTTTTTTTTTTTTTTGTGGGGGGGANTTTTTTTTTTTTCTTCTTTTGGTGGCAGTGGTGGGGGATTATTTTATTTTGTTTTAATTTATCACTGTTCAGTGACACCTTCCAAGTGTCAAAGTTTAGGAGTCAGTCTGCTAGACCTATAACAGACACTCTCTGTTATCCCTTTTCCCCCACAAAAAGGGGAAGAGAAAGGAGATAAGAGAGGGAGACTTACAGATATCTGTTGGCCCCTTTCCCCTCCCAAACAGAAGAGAAAGGGAGTGGGAGAGAGACTTAATAGAAAAGAAAATTAAAACAGCTTTAGGGAAGATAATAATATTAAGATGGAACATATGCAAATATATACAAATCCAGTACCAAGCCCAAGCCTCCCCTGATGACAATTACATCTCTGTCACCACTGATGCTGTGGAGCCAGCACTGGGCAAGTCCTAGACTGGACTCAGAGGCAGACAG